>VMDR010000889.1:0-165614 GCA_007922815.1 Macrotus californicus | reverse complement strand
GGTTCGAAACAAGATGTGGACAAGATGACTTGTTAGTAAAAATTGCTAATCTGCTCTGGTAGCGGCTAAAACAAGGTCCATGTCTCCCTCCTCCAGGCATCTCCTTTAGGTGCTGCCATGGGGTTTGGTCTGGTGGCTGGAGGAGTATATTTAGAGAGTGGATACTGTGGGGACAGTGTAGACTCAAGGCTCAGGAAAGTAAGATCTGGCTCTTTGTTTCTGTCCCCTTAGCTAATCCCAACCTGTGAACCAGAGAAGTTTTGTTGGGGATTTTTCTCATTTTCAATCCTATTTCAGGGTTTATGAGCATAAAAGTTATCCAGTGGCTAGCTACATTTCCTCCCTGAGTGAGCTAGATTATCTTCCCCCACCCCCAAACTCCAGTCCCCCCCAACACACACACACACCCCACACCCCCACACCCCCCCTCAAGTCTTAAAGCTATAGCTGACTTCCACCTCTGACACTGTATCCATTCTGAATGGCAGGGCCAAAGTCCCTTGGCCACTGTCTCAGCCTTGGCTGCCCAGGAGTTTTAGAGGAGAGCTATGCCTCTAATTCTGACCCAGGAAACTCCTTGAGATTTTACCTGGGGGCTAACCAAGAACCTAATTTTTTCCTGTGGGGGCTAAGGCCAAAAAGGTTGTGAACCTATTAGGTTCCTTCATAATTACCAGGTCAGAATTAGAAGCTTTTTGTCCGGAGAATGCCAAACAATAGCAGACAGTCCTGGAACATTGGGCTTCACTTGATGGCAGCAAGAGTTCAAATCTGAGCACAAACAAGTACAGTACTTTTCCGTTTAAGTACTTCTGTAGGCCTGGCACTAAAAGACCCTGGACTGGAAGGAAGTATATCTCCATGTCACCTGTGTGTGTGCTGCATTGTTCTCAGGAGCCTTTGGACAAAACAGAAGGAAGAAACCTTGCAAAACTGAACTGTGCTGTGAGCCAAGTCAGGGAGAAACTAGAGAAGCTTTCATGGCACCAGCTTCCTCAGTGGAGCTGATTTCCATTTTCACTTTGTCCTAGTTGCCCGGTTAGCCGTGGATGCAGCCAGGCATCCTTCACTATTTAAGGGCTGGTTTATTTTTTCTTTATATAGATATTCAGCTTGGTGTAGGCTAACCTTGATTTTTTTCTACAAATATTAAAATTTAGTTAAAGCAAGATAAAGTCCTTTCCCATGAATGTATCTGCTTACCTCATACAGCTTCTGCTTCTCTCTTTAAAAGAAAATTTTTTTCCTCATTCACTTTCTTGAAAAGGTCAAAATATAGTATAAAAATAGCCTGGCATGCCCTGGCCAGGCAGCTCAGTTGTTTAGAGCATCATCCCCATATGCCAAGGTTGTAGGTTCGATCTTGGTCTGGGCACATACAAGAATCAACCAATGAATGCATAAATAAATAGAAAAACAAACAGATCTCTCTCTCTCTCTCTCTCTCTCTCTCTCTCTCTCTCTCTCTCCCCCCTACCCCTCCCTCCCTCCCTCCCTCTCCTTCCCCCTTTCTCTAAAATCAATAAGTAAAAAATTTTTCAAAAATTTGCCTGGCACTTTAGGTAACTCGAAGATTACTCTTCCGGCTGCCTTCCATGCCCCCTCTCCCTTTAATATATATATCCTGATGTATTTTATAACAACCAAATAACATTCTAGCAATAAATTCAATTATACTGCTATATTTGTATATACTGTACCATAAATAGTATGTCTGCACCTGGAAAGTATTTTTTTTGTGAACTGATTTATATGAAATATACTCGAGGGTAATGTAGCTTGTCCTTTTTAGTTTCAAATTCTTATTCATAGGCAGATACTTTGAAGACACCTTAACTCTTTGTTGTATGTACTTTTCTTTTGCATCAGACAGCTATCCATGGAGGAGTCAGTTGTGTTTTTTTTTGTTGTTGTTTATTATCTGTTCTCACCTCACACTTGTCTGGCTAGCATCATCCCTGAGCCAGGTATATAGGACCATCCTCTCCCCCTACCAAATTTGGCAGAGGCGTTCCTGCTATACTCTCAGACTTGCGAATACCCTTGTCACACTGCCTGGGAGAGTGCCCTATCTCCCAGGCAGACCTTGAGCATCTTGAATCCCTTCATTCGAAGTTGAGCACTTTCATTGGCTTAGGAAGAGCCTCAGAAACCTATAATTCAGTGTTAATTTGGGATTTTTATTTATAAATTGTCTTAACTTACTCAGCCTGTGACTTACGTTTAGCTGTAATCAAGCCTTACCTGCCACATCTCAGCTCTGAGATGAAGGTTGAATAGTAGTGGTGACTTTGGTATTGGTTTTGGTTTCCAATACTTTGACCTTTTCATGCTGGCAGCTCCCACTGCTGCTTTCCTAATGTACCCAAAGCACTGCTTCTTGGCCCTTTTTTCTTTTGTCTTGTACTGTCTGGTATAATGTTTACTTAAAGGGCCTCCTTATAAATCAGAGAGGCAAACAGTTTTGTAGGAAGAAAAGAACCAGAAGAAGAGAGAACCCCAGCTTGGGGGTGACTGTAGTGTTGTCTCCATGGCCCCTAGGAGTGTCTGAAGCAGCAAAGCTAAAGAAGGGACACTCTTCACCTCCTCGCTGCTTTCCCTCCCATTGGCGCTTCCTCACTTCACGTTGCGGGACAGAGCACTCTCAGCACCCCTGGTGGTCTTACGGTCACAGCTGAAGATTTTGACTGTGATGGGCTCCTACTCATAATGGCCAGCTGTTGAGTTGTTTTTAGTGACAGCTTTTGTTTGCTGCACACCTCATTGGCTTGCTTACCAACACCACGAGCTAGATGCAGGCTTCTCTCACATCCAAACCAGAACACATTTGGGTATTCCTGAGACTATAGAGCGTGTATTGTTTGTTATATGAACCTAACCTACCTTGTTGTTTTCTCACATTAACAGATGTTGATCTACTTTGCATTAGTGGAGCTATTTTGGTAATGTGTAAGTAGTTTTGGTTCTGTTAAGGGAGTGAATTCAAGGTTTCCATGACTTGATTTAAACCTTGCTTATTTCATATCAGTAATACAACCATTTTAATTTATCTAAATAAAAGATTTTCTTTCTCTTCCACTGTGTCTATGACTAAAGGGCCCCCACCCCTAATCCTAAGGAAAATATTATATATATACACACACACACCCCGATATATATATATATATAATCTGTCTGGAAAAAGTCCAGCCATTCAGCCATTGTTAATATAACAAGAACAGTTTGTGCAACATCCATGTAACCTGGCAGCCAAGGAGTGCATGCCTGGAATGCGCATGTGTGAACAATGACATCTTCACTGTACTAGTCATTGGGGGTGGTAGAAGCTGTTGAGCGAGCATGTGCACTGTGGTCCCTATTTTTATTGGTTCCTTCCTCTTGAAAACAAAGACAAACAGATTATGGGCACAATGTTAAGTTGAAGAATCTACCTGACAAACAGAATTTGGCCTGAAGGAGTGAAGGCTGTTTCTCTAGCATCTGTAGGTTGGGATCTGGCAGGGAGAAGGATAAGTGGGCCTCTGCACCTGTATCAACCAGAGAAGTTTTACTTAGGGCTGTTTTATATGTTGAAATTCAGTGTAAGAGCATGTTTATAAAAAATATTCCACTGCCTTTAAAGAAAAGCCTTGAAATTCATTGTAAGAATGTGGACTGGCATAGGTAAACACAGCTCACCTCCTTGGACAACCACATCAAAATTACAACAAAACTGTAGAAAACCATCACTCAAAACTTTCAGAAATTGAGTTGAATGGAAGTCTGACAACTACAGAATTAAAGAAACCACATTCCCTCCAGACTGATAGGAGGGGCAGGGATGTGGAATAGACTGGTCCCACATCCACATGTGGCAGGTAAATACTCAGGAGAGAGATTGGGAGTGAGGAGTCCCAGCCACACCCCAGGTCCCTCAGCCCAGGGTTCCAATGCCAGGAAGATAAGTCCCTGTAACTCCTGGCTGCGAAAACCAGTGGGGATTGAGTTGGTCGAAGAAACTTCTAGAGTCCCAAGCAGTTCCTATTAAAGAACCCATGCACAGACTTACTCAGACTCTGTCTGAATTCCAGCATGCAGTAGCAGCTTGAAAGGCACCAGTGGCATATAGGGAAGAACTGAACTGCCTGGCATCGAGGCAAAAGCTGGGGGACAGCTTTCTTCCAGACAGAAAACTGGGCAGAGTCCATTGTACCTTTTCTGAACCCTCCTCTCACAGAGCTGGCAGGCTGGTGCCATATCTGAGACTCAGAGCTGACAGAATGGATCCATATCCAGATGGATCTAAGACTCCGTCAAGCTGGCTAACATTGCTCCACACTGGAGATCCCCTGAGACTGTCCCACCCAACTTATGGGCCCACCCAAGCTGTTGATTGTGACTTTTCCATATGAATGACTGATCTTGGCTCATGTTTCACAACTTTCTAAATCTTCTCAAATAACAGCTGGCCTCAGTGAGCCCCTAGGCCCTGGACCTCTTGCTAAGTGGCCCCAGGCCTGGCACTAGCAGCAAGCAGCCTAGATTCACAGCTTGGCTTTGCCTGGGAACATCCAAGCCCAGCACAAGTAGCAACCACCTCAGATTGCTTTATAGCTCAGGCAGGGTGGCCCCAGGCACAACACAGGTGGGGTCTGACCTTGGCCTGTACCACCTGGGAAACCCCAGCGCCTGTGCACCCAGTGGATAGCTACAAGGCTGTCAGAGCACCATCACCCAGCTCCTGCACAGCTGACCATCCACAGAGGGCAAACATTGGTGGTCAGTGCTCACAGCCAGTCCTTGTACCTGACCAACCTGGGTAATCCCTCCTATTGACCTGCCAACAGCAATCAAGTCTCAACGACAAGAGAAGGGTGAACTCAGCCCACACGAAGGGTTCACCTTGAATACCAAGCTTGGGTGATAGGAGAGGCTGTGCTACTGGACCCTACAGGACACCTACTACATTAGGCCATGCAACCAACATAGGGAGTCCAAGCAGCTCTACCTGATACATAGAAACAAACACAGGGTGGCTGCCAAAACGAGACAAAGAAACATGGTTCAAATGAAAGAACATATCAAAACTCCAGAAAAAGAACTAAACAAAATGGAGATAAGCAATCTATCAGATGCAGAGCCCAAAACACTGGTTATAAGGATACTCGAGGAACTTAGTGAGGACCTTAACAGCATTAAAAAGGTCCAGACAGAAAAGAAGGCTACACTACCTGGAATAAAGAACAATTTACAGGGAAACAACAGTAGAGTGGATGAAGCCAAGAATTAAACCAATAATTTGGAACATAAGGAAGCAAAAAACAACCAGTTAGAACAACAAGAAGAAAAAAGAATCCAAAAAAATGAGGACAGTGTAAGCAGCCTCTGGGACAACTTCAAGAGGTCCAACATTCACATCACAGGGCTGCCAGAAAGAGAAGAGAAAGAGCAAGAAATTGGAAATCTATTTGAAAAAATAAAGAAAACTTCCCTAATTTGGTGAAGGAAATAGACACGCAAGTCCAGGAGCACAGAGAGTCCCAAACAAGATGAATGCAAAGAGGCCCACTCCAAGACACATCATAATTGAAATGTCAAAGGTTAAAGATAAAGAGAGAATCTTAAAAGCAGCAAGAGAAAAGCAGTTTGTTACCTACAGGAGAGTTCCTATAAGACTGTCAGTTGATTTCTCAAAAGAAACTTTGAAGGCTAGAAGGGATTGGCAAGAAATATTCAAAGTCATGAAAGTCAGGGACCTACAGCCAAGATTGTTCTACCCAGCAAAGATATCATTTGGAATTGGAGGGCAGATAAAGATCTTCCCAGACAAGAAAAAACTAAATGAGTTCATCATCACCAAACCATTATCATATGAAATGCTAAAGGACTTATTTAGGAAAAAGAAGATCAAAACTATGAATAATAAAATGAAAAAAATAAAAATCTGCCAACAATTTAATCTAAAATACAAACTAAGCAAACAAGAAGAACAGAGACAGAATCATGGATACAGAGAGTGTTTGATGGTTGCCAGATGGGAGGGCAGTGTGGGAGAATGGGTGAGAGGTGAGGGGATTAAGAAGTACAAATAGGCAGTTACAGAATAGCCATGGGGATGTAAAGTGCAGTATAGGAAATGGAGTAGCCAAAGAGCTTATACTCGTGACCTGTGGACATGGACAATGGTGTGGGGATTGCCTGAGGGAGAAGCATGTGCTATGTGGAAGGGGGACAAAGGGGAAAAGTTAGGACAACTATAATAGCATAATAAAATATAATTAAAAACTAAAAAAATAAAATAACTTACAAAAAAAGGGGGAGAGTGCTCATAGAGGAGCTGGAGCTTTTTCACACAGGAAAATAAGAGAAAAGTAAACTTTACACAATTGCTAGATTCTGGGATCACACACACACACTCTGGGTGACCTTTCCTCTCAGGGAAAACAACATAAAGCTTAGCTCATTTGAGCATCTTACCATATATGGTAAGATCATTGTTTCCAAAATGAAAGGAAAAAATTTATATCCTGGGGCAAAACAGCTTTCTTACATTTAATCTTGGACCAAACAGCCAGTAGTATCTTTGTCTTTGTAGGATAGTTTCCAGAAGATACAAAAATTAATCTTCTGCCCTGGCTGGTGTAGCTCAGTGTATTGAGCACAGGCCTACGAACCAAAGGGTCTCTGGTTTGATTCCCAGTTGGAGCACATGCCTGGGTTGTGGGCCACGTCCCCAGTAGGGTGCGCAAGAGGCAACAACATATTAATGTTTCACTCCTCCTCTTTCTCCCTCCCTTCCCCTCTCTCCAGAAATGAGTAAGTGAAGTCTTTAAAAAAATTAATCTTCTCATATAGTGGATCTTACTTTGGGGGGGGGCCATAAATGCCTTTGAGAAAGATTATTCTTAACTGCATACGTTTCTGTGTATAATTTTGGGGGCATCACTGACCAGCCCTTCCCCAAAGCCAATCCATGGACCAAGTTAATTACACCTTACACATACACAGAAATCATTTGCCAAGTGTTTTCTAACCAGATACATCATAGAGAAAGGAAACCGGGGTGTATGGTCGGAAGATCAATAAATTTGAAGCCAGGCAGATGTATATTTGAGGCCTTGCTCTGCAGCATTACAACATGGCAAATGCCCTTGGGAACCATCCCTTCATATGTAAGAGGAGGCAGTGTTCTTATATTAGAAATAATGTAGAGACAACCACAACTCGATACACGTACATGTTAACAATGTGAGTGAGCCAGCAGTGCCATGTGGCTTACGGATCTCAGTGACTTGTCTCACCTGCGATGTGGCCACCATATGTCACCCACCCTGCACAGCTATCACTCTTGTGGCAGCACTCTTGTGCTTAATGTCCCACAGAGTAGCAGTGCCTTTGGTACCTATCCCAGGGTCTGGCGCACATTTCTGGTCTCAAATAAATACTGGGTAGAGGACTGTTGGGCCCATCTCGAGTCCTGGTTCAGTGTGTCTTCCCACAGCCAATCCTCCACTTCCCACTTGTGTTGGTGATAACTCAGTGACCTTCAGTTTAGTTTGCAATTTGTCCCCATCAGACAGGGGAAGAATTTTACCGTCCTAACAATAAATGAGACACAAGGAAGCCTGGGACTTTTTTAAATCTTTTATTATGTGACATTCAGATGGGCCCTAGCCTGTGCACCACCTCCAAGGTTAGCTCTGCCCTAATACCTCCAGCTTCCACCCTCAGTGAAAAGAGGCTACAGTTCTGAAGCAAAAGGCTTGGCATTGAAGCAGTGGTCCCCATGGGCCAGTGTGGGGAGGGAATGGAAGTGGATGTTCCTTTCAGGACAGGTGGCCAAAGGGTAAGAGACTGAGTGGTTCAGCATTGGAGGTAGGTCACACAGGGAGAGGGCAAAGGGTGCCTCCTGAAAGATGGAAAGGGGGGAGCTGGCCTGGGGCCGAGGCCTGGGGGCAGGTAGGGGCAGCTGTGGGAGCAGCTGCAATGCAGGTTGCAGGGGGACAGAAGCCTCCACCTGAGGGCTGCTCTGTGGAGCAGCATAGCTCCTACTCACACGGCTGTCCAACTCCCACAGAGGATCTGAATTCAGGACCTCAGTCTCAGTCTTAGTGACGGTAGGGGAAGGGCCCATGTTGACAGCTGCATTCATGCCATAGTGCCTTCGCTTGTTAATCCAGTACAACAGTGGGCTGTAGGTGAACGCAGTGGCTCTCATCACCTCCACCCACTCCTGGGCACGCTCTTCCCGCCGCAAGTTCTTCCTCCAGTGCAGAAAGAGAATGCAGCCACCAGTTATCACTGAACACAGCCCCAGGAATCCAAAGTACAGCGAGACCCACACTAAGGCAATAAGAAAGTAAAAGAGGCAAGCTGGCTGATAGCTCTAGCTTGGGGCCTGAGCTCTTTCTCATTCCTTTTTTAACCCATTCATCCATCATTCCATCTACTTAACCACTCTCTTCATTTCTTCCCTCCCTCCTCATTGAATTCATCATTCTCTTAGTCGAAGCTAGATTTTTCAGGGAACTTTAGAGGCCAGCTTAGCTCTCTATAGATAAGGAAAGCTAGGTCGGAGGAGGGGCATAACCTGCCCCAGCTAAGTCAAGCTTCTGGTTCCCAAACCTGGATCCATCTAATCTACCAGATTGAGAAACCTCACTAAAGGCAAGGCTCATCAAGAAAGTAAAAGTTTAACAGTTGACAGGGACAACAGTGTCCCATCCTATTCTACCCATTCCCCATTCGGTTGTGATGTCCTAAGGTATTCATAGTACCCCTCTTCCCTCAAGGAATCCTCAGTTTTCTAGAGGAAACCATATCCTAACTGCCTAGCATTCCTCCATGCAGGCAGCCATCACCCCATCCATGCAAAAGGTTTTCCCTGAGTGTCCTCCCAAGTAAAGGGCACAAAGCAAGGGTAGGTGATTGGAGGAGGGTTATTTACCACCAGGGAGGCTCAGGTCCTTTGCCTGGGAATCCATAAGGTTGATCTTTGGTACCTTTCCAATGGCTCTGGAGAAAAGGAGCTCACCTACCCATCTGTCCAGTCACTAGGAGTCCTTGGAATGCCCAAGCCCCACTGTTTTCCTAAAGATGAGGTCACTGGGTTCTGAGCATTGAGCATTCTGAGGGCAGTTCTTGTGAAATCATGGGTTAATGATAGCAACTCCATCTAATGGTGTCATAGTGTATGTCTACTGCTTCTATCAGGGACTGACCCCTTCCCCTTATGGTGAACCCAGAGAACAGCCCCAGGAAAGGAACCCAGTCCCTCAAGGCCTTAGCCATGCTGCTGGGCTTTCAAAAACAGTTGATGGAGACCTGTGTTCAGTGGGAAGTGGAGCAGAGAGCACACATAGCTTTGGGCAGCCCTGCCCTCAAGGTGTCTGTGACTAGGTTGTCAGGAGAAAACCTGCTCAAGGGAACTAAGTGATTTATGTCTCCTTTCTTAGCTCATACAATCTCATCTTTGTTTTGTTACCTTCCTTCAATAAGTGGCATTTCCTGGGCACCAGGTCCTGTGGGAGCTCCCCACTTTCTGGCCCTGCATCCTTTCCAGCATCACCTTCCTCTGCATCTTTTACTTACCTCTCCCTTCTGATCAGGCCATACTCCTTAACCCAGCCTGCTTATTCACATATCTGGAGTTTTGCTCATACTGCCTCCACCCATAAGTGCCCCTCCCCACTCTTTCCCCCACTGAACACCTGCTTATCCTTCAAGGTTCAGCTCAAACCCCATACTGTGTGACAAACAGCTGTTTCAGTTGGCTTCCCAGAATCCCATCATCTCCAGTTTGAGGGGGCTTTGAGGGTAGTCTGGTACAAAGCCCATCAGATGCTTGAGCCCTGTAGATCTCCCCTACTCAGCAATTCATCCACTGGAACTTGCTTTGGTCTGGGACTTACCTGCTCATACTTCTTGTGACAACTTGATCCATTAATGGACTGCTCAGTTAGAAATCCCTTTTCTAATTAAACCCAAATCAGCCTCCCAGTACTACCCCTGGGACTAGCTCAGCTTCTTGACACCATTTAATTACTTCCCTTTTTGTGGCCCCTCCCCCAGTGCAGTACTTGGTCACTACCTAGCACAGATTCCTCTCCAGGTTCCACTGATCTTCAGCTCTTCTCCTATGTCACTAGCTCCTGCTTTGCAGTCTCCTTGGCTGATTTCTCCTCTTTTCCTTGATCACTAAATGCTAGTATGCCCTAAGGTTCAGGCCTTCGCCCTTTATCTACATTCATTCCCTCAGTGATCTCATTCAGACTCATAGCTTTAAATATCATGAATATACCTGTATATACCAATAACAACTTCGTCTCCAGCCCAGACCACTTCTCAGAACTTTAGGTTCATAACAGCCCAACTGATGTCCCCACTTGCCAGTCTAATAAGTAATCTCAGACTAGCATGTCCAAAAACAAATTCCTGATCATCCACCTTCTAAAACCTACTCCAATCTGGTTGGGATAAATGAAGGAGGTGGGGGAGGGGAACTGCTCCAGCCTTTCTCCTCACTGTAAATGGCAACTCTGTCCTTCCAGGTGTCCAAGCCAAAAGCTTGTAAGTCATCCTCGACTCCCTTCATTCTCTCACACCCTAATTCACTCCATTAGCAAAACCTTTAGGCTTTGCTTTCCAAAAAATTTTCCCACCCCTATCACCTCATTCTAAACACCACCATCTCTCACTTGGCTTATTAGTCTCCCTGTAAGGTGACCATTCATCCTAGTTTGCCTGGGACTGGCTGAGGGGGTTTCCAGGACATAGGACTGTCAAGGCTAAAACCAGGAAAGTCCCAAGTAAACCAGGACAAACTGGTCACCCATGGGAGAGCTTCCATCCTTGCCCCCCATGCTCTATATTCCAGCAGCAGCCAGAAGGATCCTTTAAAAAAAAAAAGATCATGTTACTTCTCTGCTCAAAACCTACAGTGACTTCCCATTTCACTCAGATTAAAAACCAAAGTCCTTAACCAAGGCCTACAAAGCGCTGAGCAGTCTAACTACCCTTCCCCATACTTCCTTCACACAATAGCCTCCCTGGTGTTCTACGAGCAGGGCGAGCATGCACCTGCACTGGGCCTTTGTACTCACCCTTCCATCCATCCAGAAGGCTCTTCCCCTAGATATCCATACAGATTGTTACCTCACTTCCTTCAGGTCTCTGCTCAAATATCCCATATCTCTATTCTTAGTCTGCTTTTTTTAAATGAATAGAATGTATCATCACCTAACATTATATATTTATTCATTGTGCCTCACCCCAATAGAATGTAGGCTCCCTGAATTAATGTAAACAAGGAAATAAATACCTAAGAATTTCAGATCATCATAACTGCTATGGAGACAAAAATAAGGTAATGAGAAGAATATAAAGGATGGAGGAGTTGGATCAAGAAAAGTCCCTTTGAAGTAGGTACTGACTTGTGAACGGAGCACTAAATGATGAGGCAGCCATGTACAAATTCAAGTAGAGGGATCAGCCAGTGCAAGGATCCTGAGGTGTGTACAGGCTGGCACACCTGAAGGACTTTTTGGGTGCAGCATTAGCCACAGCCCAGAGCCAGTCTCCGTGAGTACAGGTTGGACTACTGAGCAGAGTTGAAGGCTCTGTCCCTGCCCCTCCGGGGTCCATCCCTCAGGAAGTACTTCTATCAGGTAACGCCTGGACAGACAGGACTTCCAAGGAAGCACACTGTTCAGTGCCATCGCAGAGGGCCTACTGCAGGCCTGGCCCTGTGCTGGGAGCAAGAGAGACACAAAGATGTTGATGTCACTGTCCCTGACCTCAGGAGCTCACACCATGTTCAGGGGGATGAAGAAGATTGCGGCAGTGGGTGAAGGGAGAGGAAGAAGAAAGCATTTCTTCTCAAAAATAGCCCAAATAAAGACTTGTCAGGACAAGTCCAGGTGTCTTTTATGAAGGAATGTAGTTCAGTTCGTCTGGAGTTCAAGGCAGATGGCAGGAAGTAGAGGGAGACTGGGCTTTGGAGGCTGCCGGTGTCTTGAAACCAGTTCAGGCCTCGGTAGAACTTGGACGAGTTGCTTAATGACTCTCAGCCCGTTTCCTCATCTGTAAAGCAAGGGGAAAACCTGCCTCACAGGGTAGGAAGGAGATAGTGTGCTGCATATAGCAACACTCAGTAAAGAGAAGATGCTCTTGTGGTTACAACTGATGAAAGGACCTTCGATGCTGAGTAACAACTACTACAAGCAACCGCCAAGAGAATTTCAAAGGGAGCAAGCTCTGTCCTCAGGACCAGCAGATCTGAGCGGCTTTCGAGAGCAGACTTGGAAAGCAGCTGCTGCTGGTAAGGAGCCGGAGGGCGTAAATCCGGGCAGGCTCCGGGGAGGAGGCGCGCGATGACACAGGAAGTGCCTAGGGCGCGGACTCGGAGGGAGCGTTGAGACCCTTTCCCCCCTGGCCCGGCCCCGGCTCCCGGAACCTTGCGCGCGCGGAACCTCGAGACCGGAGCACCCGCACGGCGGACCCGGAGCGCGATGGAGCGGGCGCGCGGGCGGTGGGCCGAGGCCAATGCGCCTGAGGACGCGGAGGAGGAGGAGGAGGAGGTGGGGGTGGCCATGGCTGCCGTGGGAACAGCTGCGAGTGGCGCGGGTCCAGCCGTCTTGCAGTTAGCTGGTCTCTATCGGGGCCTGTGCGCGGTGCGCAGCCGCGCCCCGGGCCTGGGGCTCGTGGCGCCCGCGCAACTGCGCGTGTTTCCGGTGCGCTGCGGGTCTCGCCAGCCCGCGGGGGGCGCCGACGGCAGCAGGGTCGGGGACGAGCTCGAGGCCAACCCTTTCTACGACCGCTACCGCGACAAGATCCAGCAGCTGCGCAGGTGCGGGCCCCGGCCGGCCGGCGGCGGGCAGGGAGGAGGGGCGGCGCTTGGCCTGCGTTTCTCTTGTGCCTGACGCTTTAGGTGCTTACAACACCCCAGCGAGGTGGGCACTACTACTGTCCCCACTCGACAGATGATGTATCTAGGCTCAGGCAGGCAAGATCACTTGCTTCAAGTCACACAGCTAGTGTCAGAGCTGAGAGTCTCCGCAAAGCCCTGCTGTTTCTCCGTTGTCTGCCTTTGTTCTTTAGTTCTCAAAGGCTTAACAGCCCTCGTGAAGCAGACAGCTCCAAGACACCTGCCTTTTAGAAATGGGGAAATGGAGCTTGCCAGAGAAGGGGCTTGACTTGCTCAAGGTCACATACTGAGTCAGCTCTCTGGCCTAGAACTGGTGTTCCCAAGCTCATAGCTAGAGCCCTGACTGCAAGGAAAGGAGATTGGAGGTGGGAGCAGGGTATCAAAGACTAGTAGTGTCACAGTTGGATCATCAATTGAACCCTCTCATTAAGATTAGAAAACGGAGGATCAGAGAAAGTAAGAGACCCGCCCAAGAACACACAGCTGGCTGGGAATTTATCGCACTTGGTATCCAGGGTTCCTAACACTACCCCCTCAGCTTCCAGGTGGAAGGACCTGGAGATTAGAGAAAGTTGAGGTGGGTGTATATGAAAAGGGGAAAAAAAAACAAAAACAAATTTCACTTAGAGAAGAGACATTTAAGGAGTAACATAATAGTAATTTTTCAAGTACTCATATAAAAGGAATTAGACATTTCTTTTACTCCTGAAGGTGAAAGATACAGAGATAAATTTAGGCTCAGAACATCTTAATAATAAAAGACATGCAAGTCAGGAGTGCACAGACTCCACTGCCTAAGCTGCTCCTCGGTCTCTCTCCATTCATCATGGGAGGCGTAGGTGTGGCTGTGGGCACTGGCAGCCCTGACCTTGGTTCTGCCACTTGCAGCCCTGGCCAGGCAGTTGCCACATACCACTGGGCAGGGCCTCTGGAACCACACTGTACACAGAGGAGCTGGGAAAGAGGATGCACTCACGTACATGGCAGTGAAGGGAGGGATGTTTAATGTCACCCCTGGAAAGGAGTTTTATGGAAGAGGGGCCACCTATAGTGCCTTGACCAGCCAGGATCCCACCAGAGAGGTGAGCAAGATGTGCTTGGATCCTGTAGATATCACCCATAATTACAGGTCTCATGGCTGAGGAGCTGTAGTCTTCACCAAAGTGTACAGAGCTAAGTAGCTACACAGCCTAAAGAATTCTTAACAAGTACGATGGCCTCAACCTGGACTTCAGGCCTGAAGATCAGCCCCATTTTGACATTAAAGTTCTGATGTTCCATCTGCAGGAGCAGGTTTTTTGGAAAGGGTCAGAGAGATACTCAGGTGCTAAATCTTCTATAAATTAGGCTGCCTGAAGCCTTTGAACCACCTACATCTGAATAAACAGATGTTTAACCTAGGAGAAGATGTCCAAGAACTAGATGTGTTCAAATAAAAGCATGACACCTGGTAGGAATGCTATTGGACTCCTGCCTGAGGAGGTGGCCCAGCAAGATGACCTCATAGTCCTCTTCCCATCTTGAGGATTTGAATTCCATGTGCCCAGAATGTAAGTACCCGAGGGACCAAGCTTTCTGTCACCCTAGGGAATAGTCTGCAGGAGAAAAATGTTACAAAGTCCTCTTGAGGATTAACAATAGTTAAAAGCTAGACTCTTTTTCCACTTTTTGATTTGTGGCCCTGTGCTCAGGCCTGACTGACTAAAGGCAAATCCCTCAGCCTCTGAATGCCTGTGTCCCCTCTCTGTAGAAGTGGGACATGAGGTTTTGTTCTTTCCAAATCTGAAAAGGCCCCAGTGGTTTGATTTATGGTTTACCTTTGATCAGGTCTGACCCAGCTGCTTTTGAGATCCGACTGGAGAAACGCAGTGAGTTTCGGAAGCAGCCAGTTGGGCACTCCAGGCAAGGTGACTTTATCAAATGCGTGGAAGAGAAGGTAAGACCTGCCCCTTTTTATGCTGTTGGCTCACGAGTACCCTCCACCCTCAGCCTTGACCCTTATCCTGGAAATGGACTCATTAATGGGTCAGCTGAATGAACTGAACATAGCCTCTCTCTACTCAGCTCATTCTCCATCCATAAGTGGTATCCTACCTTTCTGGCAAACTACTGTGGTCATGTAGGGTTACGGAGGGATGGAAAGGGTAGCCACTGCTCCCAGGGGAGTAGTCGAGTGATCAGGGTAAGGCACACATGGCAGTGGGCTGTAGAGATTGGGGGTCAAAAAAGGGCTTAATAGCAATTATCCTTAAATAAGAATCAAAGCTGGGGGAAAGCATGTTGAAGCTGTGCATAGGAAAGTAATCTAATACAATACTTTTCAAACTTTTTGACCATGACCCCCAGTAAGAAATGTTTTACATTGTAATTTAGTACACAAGTATATGATTATAACTGAAAAAAAAATTTATATAACAATGCTTTTCCTATATGCAATGTACTCTAGATATTTATTTTATCTTTTTAAAAACTTTGGCCACAATCCACTAAATTGATTTCAACCTATTATTTGAAAAACATTTATCTGGGATGATGCACAGAATTAATTGGAGTGGGAGAGGCCAAAACCAGGGGAAATGTATTGGGTGCATCTGAAATAAGGTAGTTACAGTGGGAAATTGGGATTCCACATTGTGTTTAAAATGAGAGCTGTTTCTTTTGCTTGAAGAATAACTTTTTTAGCTTTGGGTAGCCTAAGTTTTAAGATAATCCACCCAGCCTCTTAGCAAGTGGTTCATTAAAACAAGAGCAATAGCCAGTGGGTTAGTCATTATAGGGTCGGGGAGTAAATCCAGTCTCCCGTGACAAACGTAGTTTACAGCTCTGTGAGCAAGTGTTTTAACAAATGCAGTTTCCTATAATAAATTTATACAGCCAGTAATAGTTCTTTACTGTATTACACACTTTCAATATTAATAAGGAAAAGCTCTTTGTCCCTTTTTGTAGGCAGACTTAGAAACCCAACTTTATGATAAGATGCAGATTTAGTAAAGGTTTCATTTAAATTATGGCAACACTTGGGTAAGTATTTACTTACTGTCTTTCTTACCTAACTATACAGAAGGAGGCTAATAGTGGCTCTGTTTCCAAAGCCTCTTCTTTGCTTTGAGTCATTGGTTCCTATCACCTGAGACCCAGCATCCCCTTTTTGCATTAACTTTTTGTAAGTTTTCCCTTTTCTACCCTGAAATAAAATGTAGACAATATAGTCCACCTACACACATAATTTCAGAGAGGAAAAAATCAACATAATGCCCTAACTGTAATATAAAGGAAAATACTTTTTAATAAAATACGTATTTTTAGTACGTGAGTTTTTGAGCACAGTTATTCTGTGAGACCTGGTGCAGTCATCAGATGCTTTAACCTATATGTGAGTCACCATGAATATGTAAGCAGCAAAACTGACTGGTACAGGGGAGCTGTGTTGCTAATATCAAAGCTCCCAAACCATGGGCAGGGCTGTAATCAGTGACCATCATGAGATTCCACAATACAGTCTCCTCTCAAGTTACACAGCAGTTGCTTCTGAAAAATGTAGTGTTTATTACAGCCATGTTTTTAAAAAATGGAGAGGGAGGGAAGGAAGGAAGGGGACAGGAAAGGAAAGAAGGAGGGAGGAAAGGGAAGGGAGGGAGGGAGGAAAAGAAAAGCAAAACAGTTAGATTCTAGGCCCACGTAATTATAAAAAGATTTTTCACTTAAAAGGATGTCTGGCTAGACATTGAGAAGTTGTGCAGGATGAGGGAAAATTCTTCATTATATATAGAATTCATCTGTAAAATTGCAACTCATTTAGCATCCCTGTCCCTCCCATACGTGCAAGTGTCACCATCCAGTCAATTGTTGTGATAGCAAAAAAGCTGTCCCCACAGATTTCAAAAGGATCTACAGGGGAATAGCAGTGTACTCCCTTAAATTTCTTATTAAGTGCTCTTGAGATTCTGGCACATAGTTTCAGTTACCTTATTACCTTATTCCACTGATTCACAAGTTCACATTTTTTTCACATGTTGACATCTCTAAAATTGTCTTAAAATTGATAACGAAATATAACTATTGTGTTATTGTTTAATTGGCACCATTTTCTGATGCATAAAATAATGGTGCATCTTAAGATCAGTGGTGTCTTTGATTAGTTAAAGTGCAATAAGCTTAAATTTTTTATTTTTGTAAGTGAAAATGGAAATGAAGGATGAACTGGAGGGTTATTGTGGGAAAGAATATACAAGGCTTAGTGATTGAAAGGTGCAGCAACTGTGCAACTAGAGGGTTTTGTTGGTTTTGTTCGTACAGTACACCTACTGGTGGGTGGTAAGAAAACAAAATCAACTAGCGTCTTTTGGATAGTTTGTGAAGGAGAGACTGCATTAGGTGCCGTCAGTGTGTAGGAAGATGGCCAGAAAGACCAGGGTCCAGTAGATTTCCCATACCAGGCTTTTGTCTGGTTTGTGGATACGAGTTTTATGGGCATAATTTACAAAAGGTTTGGATTTGTTGAACCACAGAGTAACGAAAGGCAGGGTTTTATGCAGAAAGTGTTTTTCAGTTTCAGAACCCCATATGCAGCTTGTACCCCTTTCCCCTGAAAGGTGTGGTCCTGAACTGAGAAGCTGCGTGGGAGACTCAGAACAAGCTGTCCCCACACTCGGAACAACTCAAAAGTAGGGTTTCCTGGCTGCGGCCTTTATCAGAGATAATGGAGTAAGAGAGAAAATAGTCACCTTCGGTTGTTCTTGGCCTTTTTTGAGGCGAAGTCTAATTTGATGGAAGGAATATTAAGACTGCGTAGTAAAAAATCTCCATGGTCTGCTGAGTATGTCTGCCATCAGAAGTGCTGCCACAGATAAGAAGCAGCCTTGGGAAAGACATCTTTCCATTTCTCACCTCCCCTGTGGTCACCGCGGAGCAGATCAGAGGGCAGAGCACAGAAAACCCAAGCAGCCCTCATTCTGGGAAGGAATCTCTTATATCCATAGTGGCAGGTATGGGATGCACTCCCAGTACTAGCAGATGCTGGTCACTAACGAAGGGATCTTCTCATCTCTGTATCTCAGAAGCTTAAAGAAAAGTGTTCTCACAAACAACAACTCTAAGAACAGTATGTACGGTTACTGTACAGAGTGGAGAGAAGTAAGTTTTTAGGTGCAAAAGTACTGGATGAGATACTGGGCACCTCACCTCACTTGGTGGTCTTTTCCTCCTGAGTAAAGGATGGATTAATATCCTATCTATGATATATTTCAGGCAAACACTTCGGGGAAACAGCCTATGAGCAGAGGATTCACTAAGGACAAGGTAGGTGTCTAATTGATTATCCAAGTTTGAAGCCACATGCAACATCTGTAACAAGAGGCTTTTGAACAAATTTGAACATATTTACGGTGGTTCAGTGATTTTGTGATTTATCAACTGTGGATATGAGAAATATTTCTATGAATGTTCGTGTCCTTGATGTAACCCCTAGCATAGTGTGGGTCCTGGGGGTGCTAGAGGAAATAGAGTGATACCTTTTTTCTATAGGAATTTGTTTTTAAAAATCAAATAAAAACATGTTTACTCTGTCATTTAATTTGCAGATAAGAAGCCACTCCTGACAAAATAGCCATTAAAGATAACCAAAATTTCTCCTCTTAACAGTTGCAAAGCACTGCGGTGCTCATTGTGAGGGTGAAGGGTTAGGACATACCTCTAGATACTCCCCAGAACAGAACTGCCAAAGCCTGCCTGGGCTTAGGGGCTCACTTCCCTGAGCCTATG
This sequence comes from Macrotus californicus, assembly GCA_007922815.1. Taxonomy (NCBI): domain Eukaryota; kingdom Metazoa; phylum Chordata; class Mammalia; order Chiroptera; family Phyllostomidae; genus Macrotus; species Macrotus californicus. The sequence continues at coordinate 146,950 of VMDR010000889.1, read as the reverse complement.
GCTTTTCTCACACTGGTTCTGTCTTTACTGAAGATCTGATTCACTGTCCTGACATGTTGCATCCCACAGGCTTACAGATAAAGTTAAGCTGTTTTATTTTTCAAATAGTGGGTACTAACTGCTTTTTATTTTCTCCTTCAGACTCTCAGTTCAATCTTTAACATTGAGATGGTGAAAGACAAAACTGGAGATGAAATAAAAGAGGTAATGAATGGAGACGGGTTGACGTACTTTAAGAAAATGTGTGCTCTGTGAACCAAATCTGAAAGTAGAAAAGAGACATTTCCTGACACCTCTTTACAGCCATAGAGAGCAAAAGTGATGAATTACATGCAAAATAGTGTCACAAGAAAACTTGTCTTTCTTGGTCCCCCTCCTGTATATCTAATCAACTCACATTTCCCCTTTCTTTTTCGTTCCTGTTACCCACATCTTATTTAAAATCATCACTGCCCTATACCTAGATTACTATACTACCCTTCTAAGTAGGTCTCCCTGCTCTTCTTTCCCCCACCACCCCCACATCATATCCTCACCAGTTGAATCCTCTTACAGTTCTGCTTTCATTATGGAGAAGACTAATGTATTGGTCAAGAACACAGACTCTAGAACGAAACTGCCTGTTGAAAGTCCTAGCACTGCCCCCTTACTAGCTGAGTGACTTTGATGCATTAGTTAACCCCTCAGAGCCTTAGTTTCCCTATCTGTAAAGTGGAAATAATAATAGTACTTACCTCATAGAGTTATTTGGGGAATTAAATGAGGTAATATTTGTAAAGCACTTAAAACAGTTCATAGCACAGAGTAAGTGCTGTGCTTGTGTTTTTAAATAAATGAATAAAAATATTATGTTAGTAACCTGCTCACAAATGTTCAGTGACTTACCATATTCCTTTGCTTGGCATTCAGGGTCCTTCATTATTACAGGACCTTCTGCAGGAAGCTTCCTGGACACCTTCCTTCAAAGCACTCTTGATCTGTCCTGCCTGTTTGGTGATTCCAATACCTCAATTTACATTTCTGTTTAAATTTTCATGTCTCTAATGTTTTTCTCTAATTAGACTATAATATGCTATTTATTGGCATTCCTTATGGTTCCACAAATTATATTTTAGGTATATGGAGAGAAACAGAATGATAAAATCAGTGTACTATGTGGCAGGTACTGTACTTAGTGCTTTATATACACTACTTCATTCAGTTCTCATAACCGCTTTGTAAAGCAGGTGCTAGCTACTATTCCTAATTTACCACTGAGGAAACCATAACTTAAAGAATTAAGTGACTTAGTAAGTGGTAGAGCTGGGACACAAGCCCATGTCTGTTTGACTCTGCATCACATTCCCTTGTGGGAAGTTGTGGAATTGCCATGGTTTTTCTTTGGGCGCTGTATTGTTCATTTCAGCAAGCATTTATTGCATACCTATTAAATGTCAGGCTCCAGGCCAGCCAGGGAGATAGATGAGAGAATCCCCTACTCTCAAAGAGCTTGATGGGGCTTTTGTGTCTGTCCTTCCATCATTAGCCAGGTGGAAGGACAGCACAGGGTTTTAGCCTCTGTTACTAGAGACTTACGCAGTCTCGAGGAGACCTCAGACTGCCTTTGGGAAGAAGTGCCAGTGGAAAGTGGATACCAAGCAAGTCCTTTTGACTTCTCTAAGCCAGGCCCAGAAGTCTTGATCATATGACAATGTGATCAAATTTAAATGATCAAATATCATTTACACCTATAATTTTAGGTACAAATTTGTGTGTTAAGATGACTTTGAGTAACCAAGGTCAACTATGTTAGGAAAAATGTTCAGTCTCATACATTTTAGTGTTTATTCATAAACTACTAATAATACAAGGTCTGTCCAGAAGGTATCCAGCCATGTAATAAGAAAAATAGAGACATTTATTGAAGAAGATACAAGAAACATTGTACATAGGACAGTGATGCTTCAGTCCCCTTCAAAGTAGGCACCTTGGGACCTCACACAGTTCTCCCAGTTGCCATCAGCTACCCTGTTGTATTTTCCTGAATCTCATCAATGGTCTAAAGTCTCTTCCCTTTCAAAAGTGATTTCAATTTGGGGACAAGCCAGAAGTCACAGTGCTGTAGGGGTGCTGAGTCACCTGGGTGATTTGATGTTTCACCAAAAAACTCCATGAGATGTGATGCATAAGTGGGCACATGGTCACAGTGAAGCTGCCAATTGCCAGTTGCCCATAGCATTGGCCTTCTGAATCATCTGAATAGTTTCTGCAGAGGAATATTAAGCTTAATGCAAAATTTGATGCAGATTCATTGCTCTGCTTAGTCACTTTGAATGTGACAGCCACACAGTACACATACTCAACAGCATCTACCACCCCCACTGACTAGTATAGTGAGGTCGTCATTGTTCACACACATTCCAGTCCACTCTCCTTGGCTGCCAGGTTATATCAATGTTGTGCAAACTATTCTTGTGACATTAACAATGGCTGAACTTTTCCTGGACAGATCTTGTAAATTAAATAAAAGTAAGCAGGATCTGCTATCCTTGAAATGAGAAGACAGTGTTCTGACATGAAAAAAAGCAAAGCAACCTTACGCTGCACTGATAGAGTGGTTGTCTGAGGCCTAGCAAGCAGTAGTGCTTCTGTGCTTTGTGTTGGTTAGATCACACTGAGATTAGTATCTTCAGTTGGTCCCCCATTTAATGGGAATGTTAATAAAGCAGAGCAACTTTAAAGGAGGGTGACCCATTCTTCAACACCACCTCGGGTGTCACCTTGGCTCTGCCTTTGCTCATGTCCTCATTCTCTGCTTAGAATGTATCTCTTATCTTCTACCTACCTGTTTGTCTTTCCAGACTCCCTATTCACCTGGCTGACTCCTGATCATTTTTCAAGATACACCTTAAGTGTCCCCGCTCTGGCATTCACCCCTAACTTGGGTTAAGCACCTCTGTCGTCCTCCAGAGCACCTTGGCTCTGGTTTGCACTGTAGTTCTGTTGTGCCAAGCACAAACCTGCGTTATTTCAGCTTGTCTTCACAACAGTCCTGGGAGGCGATACTGTTTCTGCTTTATTCATTGTTATATGGATATCATTTAGTTACTGTTCAGTAATTTGCCCACAGTAGCATAGCTGTGAAATGATTGGAGCTGGGATCTGTACCCAGGTCTGCCTGATTCCAGACCCTGGGCTCTGAGTGACTGATGTCCTGCTCTCCGAGAAGACCCACAGTTGGCGAGGGAGTTTGGGTTTCGGAAAGGACAGGAGAAGATACGAAGAAAGAGGTTTCTGTTACACACAAGGCACATCTGGAGAAAATTACTAACAAGGTCATAGTATCCATTTCTGTGACAGGAATTAGTAAGAGTTACAGTTTAATCATCTAGAAGAGTCGATGCTATTAAATCTTTTTGTAATGTTGAACTAGTAATAAAAGCATGGCGTTAGATTTTCCTCCCTGTTGTCCAATAGCATGTTACTGTGAGCTGCGGAAGCTGTCACCGTGTCTCGGTGCAGGCTGAAGAGATCACCCACACGTCACAGACATACTCTCTTTTTCGCACAGATTTGGCAGCAGTACTTTGCAGCAAAAGATACAGTCTACGCAGTTATTCCTGTAAGTAGTTTGGAGGGGAAATGAGAGTGTTATAGCATGAAGGTCATGTCTCCAACCCTAGCCGGCAGTTGCCTTTACTTTTCCTCTGTTTATTGCCTCTTGAGAACTTACGTTTATAGCTCTCAGGGTTTTTATTATGCCCTGAGTACCAAAGATTGGAAGCTCCATATGGTATATTTATGGCTCTTGTTTTCCCTCTTTCTGGTTTAGAAATGTCCCTTTAAGTCAAGTCTCTGACAAGGGAGCATGGTGTAAGTTCATGTTGCTGAGCAATTTCCAAGTCTTTTATTTCTTTTTGGTGTTTTCCAAGCTATTGGAATTTAACACACAGCCTCTAGCATAGGTTTCTTCCTTTCTTTTTTTTTTTAATTGATTGGAGAGATAGAGAGAGAAAAAGAGTGAGAGAGAGGCAGACATCGATCTGTTGTTCCACTTGTTTATGCATTCACTGGTCAATTCTTGTGTGTGCCCTGACCAGGGATCAAACCCACAGCCCAGGCATATTGGGACAACTCTCTAACCAACTGAACTACCCAGCCAGGGCCAGTTTCTTCCCTTCTTGTCTATACGTGAGCTGATTTAGAGCCTCCTCCTCATTTTTTTCTGGCATTTCCCCTTAGCAAGTGGGATTTTCTTGTGGGGTTTTCCCCCGCTTCTTGAGATTGCTGTCTTGAAGGTAGACAGTCACCAGCCACTGCTTGACCATTGAGACCAGCATTTGATGTGTGGGCTATCACTAGTTCTTTATGCTCTTCTTCTATCCCTGAAGAGGAAGTAGCCCGGGGTAAGTTTATATCAAGAGCATAAATATATATACCAAGCTTACATGTCTAAGTATAAGATTAAGGATAAAAACTTAGAGACAGCAAAATAAAGCCAGGCCTTTTGGTTGCTGTGATAGTATTGCTAGTTTTTTCTGCCTCTTATACATATGCACCCTTGCCCTTCATAAGTTTAACAGCCAAAGGATCTGTACTTCTGTGATGTTTTAGATGTCTAATACTGGCTCATTGTTTGAACAGGCCTTTTCAGGCTTCCTTCAGACAGACTTAGTGACCTGGCATCTCAGACACTTGGCAGAGTCCCCTGGAGAGTTTGGGGCATTTGGAGTATACACTGTTCATGTACAGAACACACTGTTCATGTACAGAATACTCTTGGTTTTTCCTCTCTGTCACAAGAGGGATTTGTAAATGATGAAACAGGTTGCGTTAATTGTATTTTAGTTCTAGAGTTTAGTCTTGGTGAATTTAAGTGTGATTGCGGCCTTTTCTGTTTTTTTGTTTGTGAATTTTATTCCTTTCTAACCTCCAGGAAGAGAAGTTTGACTTGATCTGGACCCGGGCTCAGTCCTGTCCAACAGTAAGTTTCTGGACTGCTTGTCAGTGCTGCCAACAAGGATGCTCCCTAACCAATCTCTTGATGTCCACACTGTCTCACGTTACAGCGCTGTCTGTCTAACAGAGATGCTCACCTGTTGATTGCACTAATAAGTGAAATTCTCAGCCTTGTGAAGTCGTGTGAGTTTGGTCTAGTAAGTCTCTGACTTTACAGATATCTCAGCCCTTTCTGATCTGGATCTTAATCTATCAGCATAAGTGAATGTTGGATGCAGCATCTGAGACCATAATATTTTCAACTTCCTTTAAGAGTCTGTTTTATTAGCAGTTTTCCTTTCCGTTTTGGCCGTGCTATCCTTATTATATGTACCTAAAAGGAATCTAATGAGATTGCTTCTGGAGTAATGAGCTACCAGAAGACCTAAGGGAAGGGAATAGGTAAGCTAGGCCAGCTGACTGGGTGTTGGTAATAATTTCTAGGATTCTCAAAAAAAATTTGCCAAACATTACTGAGGGAAAAGTAAAAAACATCTAAGTAAATGGAAAGACATACCGTCTTCATGGATTAGATGACTCCATATTGTTGTCATTTCTACCCAAATTGATCTCTAGAATATGATCCCATTCAAAAGCCCAATAGGGTTTTTTTAAAGAAGTTGAGCTGATTTAAAAAATTTATTTGAATATCCAAAGGACCTAGGATAACAAAACAGTTTTGAAAAAGAACAAAGTTAGAGGACTTACATTATCTGATTTCAAGAATTATTATGAAGCTGTAGTAGTGAAGACAATATGGAATTGGCACAAAAATAGGCATATAGATAAGTGGGACAGAATAGAGAATCCAGAAACAGACCAACATATGTGCGGTCAGTTTTCCAGCAAAGGGGCCAAGGTAATTAAATGGAGGAATGGATAATCTCACTTTACTTTTTTAAAATTAATCTTCACCTGAGGATATGTTTACTGATGTTAAAGAGAGAGGAAGGGGAGAGAGAGCAAGAAATGTCTGTGTGAGAGAGAGAAACGTTGATTGGTTGCCTCCCGACGTGTCCTGACCAAGATCGAACCCACAACCTTTTGGTGTACAGGACGGCGCTTCAGCCACCTGAGCCACCCAGCCAGGGCAGGGCGATCTTACTCCCACCTCATACTGTGTCCAGTAGTTAAGTCAGAGAGGTCATAGAATCATAGTGACTCCGGAGGTTAGCAAAGGCTTCTTAAGTATATCACAAAAAGCACAAAGTATTAAAAAAATCAATAAATTACATTTCATCAAAATTAAAATTTCCTGTTTGTGTACACGTGTTCATAGCAGCATAGTCACAACAGCCAAAAGTGGAAGCAGCCCAAGTGTCCGTTAATAGATGAATGGCTAAATAAAATGTGTGTGTATGTGTGTATATAAAATAAAATATTCAACTTTAAAAAGGGGAGAAATTCTGACATGTGCTACAACACAGATGGACCTTGAAGACATTATGCTAAGTGAAATAAGCCAGTCACAACTGGACAAATACTGTGTGCCTCTGCACATACACAAGGTACTTAGTGCCAGGTGGAGGTTACATGAGGTGGTTGCCAGGGACTGAGGGGGAGAGGAGACAGGGAATTACTGTTTAATGAATATGGAGTTTCGGCTTGGGAGGGGAGAAAAGTTGTGGGGGTGAAAGGTGCTGCTGGTGCACAGCATTGTGCATGTGCTTAGTGCCACTGAACTGACACTTAAAAATGGTTACATGGTAACTTTGATGTAATGTATATTTTACCACATTAAAAATATTTTTAATTTCTACTTCTCAAAAGACATTTTTATGAAAATGAAAAGATAAGGCCCAGACTGGGAGAAAATATTTGCAAGACATATATTGACAAATGACTTGTATCTAGAATATATTAAAAACTCTTACAGCTTAATAATAAGGACGGGCCACCCAATTCACAAATGGGCAAAAGATTCAGACTATTCACCAGTGAAGTAGGATGGCAAATAAGCACCTAAAAAGTGCTTGACATCATTGGTCATAGTGGGAATGCAAATTAAAACCACAGTAAGATACCACTAGGATGACTAAAATTGAAAAGACTGGCCATACCCTCCCGTGGTGAGGATATGGAGCAATTAGAACTCTAACACATTGCTAGTAAGAATGTAAGATGGTTCAACCACTTTGAAAATAGTGTGGCAGTTTCTTTAAAGTTATGCATGTACCTGCCATACTACCCAGCCATTCTACTCCTAGATATTCTCCCAAGAGAACTGAAACTACATGTATATATAATGACTTGTACACAAACGTTCGTAGTAGCTTTATTTTTAATAACAAAATACGGAAACATATCCAAATCTATCACCGGTGAATACATTAAAGAATTGCATCTGGTACATATATACCATGGAATATTACTCAGGAATTAGAAGGAATGGGCTATTAATAGATGCAACAACGTGGATAGATCACAAGATAATTGTGCTGAAGAAAGAAGCCAAACCAAGAAGAAGTATAGATTCTGTGCTTCCATTTATACAAAATTCTGGAGAATGCAGACTGACTGGGGTTGCTTAGGGAGAGGTGGAGAGAAAGTTCCGAATTAAAAAGGGACTTCTTGGAGAAGATGTGCGTTGTGTTGACTGCGTTAGCGGTTTCACAGTATGCAGATAGCAAGCTCATCTAATTGTGCGCTTTAATGCGTGTCACCTACCGCTTCAAGGAGACCTGGGTGAAAGCTCTAAAAATGTTTTCCCTAACAAGGGGCCGCTATTAAGTAGGCACTGAGGTTATTCCATCTAATGTAACAAAACTGAGCCTGCGTGGTTGGCAGTAAGGACACAGGCCCGGGACCTGTGCGTGTTGGATTGATTATCCTGTATGTCGTGGCTCCCTTCTCTCCTCCGTCACTCATCCCCAAGTCTAAACGTCTCAAGCATAAAACTAATCACTTCTTGGTATTTAGAGCTGCAGTATGAGCCTCAGATGATAAAGTATGAAGTGATTATACTTATTGGAACAAAAATTCAGCAGCATTAGGAAGTTAGGAAATTGAAAAACACCCAAAGGTTCGTCAATGGAAGAATAGATAAACTGTGGAGAATTTCCATAGTAGAAATCTGTACAACAGTGAAAAGTTAATAAGTTAGAATTACAGTTATCAGCATGGATAAATCTCAGAAGTATAATGTGAAGTGAAAAAAGCGAGTTGGAAAAGTACACGATAAATAAGATTTATGTTTGTAAGCATGCAGACAGTACTCTTTCTTGTTTATGGATCTACACAGACACAAACGTATGAGAACCTGAAAGGGAATGGCAGTCAGCAAATGCAGGATAGGTGCTAACTCTGCATTGGGACTGGAATGGGTTACACAGAGAGCTCAAATTGGGTATCTAGTGCTTTTTTTAGGTGGGTTGGGAAGTGTATATATGTTTGTTATATTACCATGTATGAACTTTATAACTAAAAAATGTTCTGAACCAAACATTGAAGAAACTGAGTGAATGATACAGGTGGTTGGACGCAGAAGAAATGATTTTATTTATTCATCTGCCTCCTTGTGTATTGTTTCCCACAGTTTCTATGTGCACTGCCAAGAAGGGAAGGCTATGAGTTCTTTGTAGGACAGTGGGCAGGCACTGAACTCCACTTCACTGCACTTATAAATATTCAGGTAGGTGGCTTGTGCTCATCCCCTAGAGGAAAGAGGCCACCCCTTTGTGGGACCCTGAGCCTTGCTGAGGCTCGAGGACACAGGCTATGTACTAACTCCCCACAGTATTTGGGGAGCATTGCGTAGCATTGACGAATTGTCATCCTTGGCATGTTGGACTACCTCTCCAGGCCCTATTCAATACCTCAGAATTGGAAAAGACCCCAAAACATGTTCTCTGACTACTCGGACTCTCTCCTGTCTCTTCCTCGAGCCTCTAAAACATTTACTGTATGTGCCTCACTTAACAAACGTGGGTGACTTATAATGGTTAGAACCTTAAGGTGTTTAACCTTAAGGAAGGCTCCATGTTTTACATGAGTTTTATTAATCAAGTCAGCACTTTCTAAGGTGCTAGATGCATGGTTTCCATTCCATAGATGCTGTTTTGTTTGCTACCCTCCTTCTTTTTGTTTTATCCCCAAGTATTAGATTAGGTTCAACCCAAAACATCTGAAGCTTTTAAAATAAAAGTCAGTATTTTACATCAGATCATAACTAGAATTGGCATTCTATATTTGGAGGCCAAATCTGGCAAAAAACTAGCAGGTGTTATATTGACTTTGAAGTTGGGATAAAGAGAGTACAAAATAGAATGAGGGAGCGGCTTACAATTATTTTATAATTCTTCTAACAATCATTTATTGGGCCCATACCATAATAATCAACAATAATTTGATGTGCTCACTACGTGCCAGAAAAATCTATCATTATCATTTAGTCCTCGCAAATATCCCATGAGACAGTTACTGTTATTTCTGTCTACAGAGAAGAAAGTAGGCTCCAAGAAGCTAGTTCACACAGCCAGTAGTGGCAGAGCTGGGCTTGACTGACTTCAGGCCATTGACTCCAAAGTCTGCGAACTTAAACGTTACGCTTTCGTGTGGGAAACTGTGCTAGGATCTAGGTACCTGGGAGCCAATATCCCGCCCTCAGGAATCTCATAAGTGCAGGTATAAGAAAAAGATCCAGAAACATAATTCTGATGAAAATGAGCAGTATAGCAGTGTGTTCAGGAGAAGTGAGAGGCTGACCTATGAAAAGTACGCTAGCAGTACTGAGATAGTGATAATGAAAGGACTTGCTGGAAGTTTAGAGATGAAACCCAGAAATTTTTTTTTAAAGGTTTATTTATTTATTTTTAGAAAAGGAAAGGGAAGTAGAAAGAAAGGGAGAAAAACATCAATGTGTGGTTAACTCTTGTGCGCCCCCTACTGGGGACCTGGCCTGCAACCCAGACACGTGCCCTGACTGGGAATTGAACTGGCGACCCTTTGGTTCGCAGGCCAGCACTCAATCCACTGAACCACACCAGCCAGGGCCAGAGATTTTTTTTTTTAATGTATAGCTGTTTCCTCCTACACTGTATGAGGGCTTTAGCCTTGAACCCAGTCTCTCTTCCTAGTCTGTATTGAGGTCTAGTAACTACTGCCCTGTCCATTCTTTATGAAATTATGATGTTCTCATTCTTCTTTCCCCCTACCTCCCACCCAGATTGTATTTTAAAACTGCACATTACAAATCTGGCCCATGTGCAAACTCTCCAGCTGTTTGCTACAGCTTAAAAGAGCTCAGTCTTCAGAGCCAGCCAAGGGGAGTAGATTTCAACTGTGAAATGCACTAGTCCATAAAAGTGGCAATTACACAAGCATATTGCTTTCTTTAGAACTTGATTTGGTAGCTGCTTGTGCTGTTTTGTTTTTAAATATATAGCCATGATGAAGGATTCACTGCCTACTGTAAACATTTTCTGGGAAAAGAGCCAAACCTTTTTCAATTGAAGACACAAATAACACTGCGCAAACTGTCACTTTCACCCTGCCTTGGCAGGCCTAACCATCCCCCACATACCAGTCCTCCGACTCACTAGACACCCAAGGGGCTGGTAAGAGCCAGAATTTCCTCTAGACTCTCTATTGCTCTGAAATTGCAGTTTTGTTGTGGTGGTACCTTCCTGAGCCTTGATAAGTGTTCCTCCTTACAGACCCGAGGGGAAGCTGCGGCCAGCCAACTGATTCTATATCACTACCCTGAACTTAAGGAAGAAAAGGGCATAGTACTGATGACAGCAGAAATGGATTCTACATTTCTGGTAAGAATCAACTTTTACCTCTTTGGATTTACCTAGTCGCCTTGCAGGTGTTATTTTTCTGCAAAAGCTCAGGAGAGGTAAAATTCACGAGAGCCCTATGAATTTGTTTCTCACTTAAAGTTGACAATAATTAGGTCTTACTCAAGCTCTTCCAAGACTTGAAGTTAGTACAGATTCTCAGTCACTTCACAGTTTTGAAATGCAAGCACTCTGAATACACTCTGCACCTCTTATCCCCAAAATTCCTTTATTACTTTTCGAAAATTCAAAAATTCAGACTTCAACAAAACGTATCTGGCCCTAGGGGCTTTAGGTAAGAGACTATGGACAAGTACGTGGCTGCCTAAGTGAAGAGAAGGTTCAAAGTCTAGAACAGTTCTCAACCTTTCATCTCCCACACTGGTCACATGTACGTTCCTCGTACTCAGTGACTTCCTTTGCCCCTCTTCCCATTCCCTGGGATAGAGCATCAACCACATGCCCACAGATAATGATGTCCGTGTTTGTTCTGTCTGCATATCCAGAGTTAGGAGCAGTTTCATGATTACTGTACAACCTATTTGTCTGATCCTGCTCATTTTAGGCTCATCTGACAACATTTAACTTTAGGATGTCCTCAAGATACCGGCCAGTTTCATGCCTCTTTTCCCTGAGATTTTGTATTACAACACCCACTTATTTTTCCTCTCTTACCAGCTACATACAGGGAAGGAAAAAGTGATGGCCCTTAGCTAGTAGTTCACAGCAGCTGTAAGTTACAAGTGTTGGCCACAGTTGGGACTCTGCTTCCCTGTCTGTTATTCCTGAAACTGTCAGTCCCATTTCTCCTGTTCTTCTTTCCACCCATCACGCTCAACTGGAAGTTACCCAAAATCCTATCCAGAAGAATCGAGTTGCCATTAACTGAGATAGACAAGATTGTGGGGAAAAAAAGCTTTGGAAAGAAGATCAGTAGCTCACTCGTGGGCACATTAAATCTGAGATGCCTATTAGACTTCCAAGTAGTAGGCAGTTAGATACATGAGCCTGGAATTCAGAGGAGAGGTCCAGACTGGAGGTATAAAGGTGGGAGTTACCAGCCACAGGTTATTACGAAAAGCCATGAGACTGAATGAAACCACCAAGAGAGTAAATGAGATAAAAGAGAGAAGAGGTCTAAGAACTGAGCTTAGTAGAGATGCTGAAGCATCAACGAAAAAGATTTAAAAGGAACAAGTCAGCGACATAGGCAGAAAACTAAAATGGGAGAATGCCCTGGAATCTGCGACAAAACGTTTCAAGGAATAGGCAGTGTGCAGCTGGCCACATCTCACCTGCTGGTGGGGAAAACGAGATGAGGACTGGGAACTTACTACACCCCACAACATGGAAGTCACGGGGGACCTTCGCAAGGGTCAGCGCTTAACTGCAGTGCATTTAAGAGAGGGTGGAAAGAGAAATTAGAGTCAGCATAAACAAGTCTTTGGAAGGGTTTTTCCTGGGGGGAAGGAGAGAATGGGTCGTTAGCTGGAGGGGAGAAGTGGGAATGAGAGTTTTGTTTTATTTATGGGAGAAATAATATTTGTGTGCTGATGGAAAGATCCAGAAGAGAGGGAAATGTTGGTAATGAAGAGAAAGGGGGGAGAATTGCTGAAGTGATATTTTCAAGTAGGCACGTCTGGGAGTGGGGAATCGAACAACAGAAGTGAAGCCAGGATACAGGGACACAAATGCAGTTAAGTGCGTAGCGGAGGATGGCCCGTAGAAATTCTCTCTAGTTGGCTTAGTGAGAAGAAGGAAAGGCCTGAGAGTGGGGATGGGAGAACAGAGGTGTTGAATGTTGGAGTGGGAAAGAGAAAGTCTGAAATCATCATCTGGGACAGGAGCCACCCAACTACCTAGAGCCTGTAGGACCAAATCCACTCCACTGTCTATTTTTAGAAGGCCCATGAGTTAAGAATTTGTTCTACATCTTTAAATGGTTGGGGGGGAGGCTCAAGAAGAGTAATATTTCATGCCCTGAGAAAAGTCTATGAAATTGAAATTTCAGTGTCTGTAGAAAAAGTTTTACTGGAACACAGCCACAGTTGTTATTTACATATTGTCTGTGGCTGTTTTCCCTCAACAAGAGAGTCCTGTAGTTGCAGCAGACTCTGGGGCCCAGAAAGCCTCACATATCAACTGTCTGTCCCTCTACAGAAAGCGTGCACCTGCCTGTGGTCTAGGAAAATGGGAGAGAATGGCTGTGCAGGTACAGGCACAGAGAGGGCTGCGAGTTGGGTTTAACAAGGGTTAGGGTTAGCCAACTGGTACAATGGAGTAAAATAGGAACCAGGAGGCTAAAGCGCAGGAGTGATTGCAGTTGTTGACCACAGAATGCAAGCTGGAGAAAGAGGGAAGTGAAGACGTTAGGGAGGTTAGAGGCAGAATTGTGAGTCCTAGTGGAATAAAAAGACTTTTGAAGCTGGAGGTGAGCTTAAAAGACAGGAAGTAATAGACAAAGTATGGGTGTTTCAAACTGATATTTGGGGGGGATATAGTTACCAATAATGACACTGTTTAAGGTTTGACCCGAGGAGTGAGGGACCTGGAAAGTGTGCCGTATTTTCTGGTCTTCAGCACAGGACGGCCTCTGACCCGCGTGCACTCTAGGGGTCAGAGGAGAGAGCCTTCTACTTGGCCATTTTGACTACCTCACTTTGTTGGTCTCAAACTGCTACACAGTTCCCATCGTCATTAAAATTCACTTCCTGGTCTTACAGCGTTCAGAGCACACCGACAATATATGCAGGGTGGGGAAAGTAGGTTACAGCTCCTATGGAAAATGACACAGTAATTAATAAATCAAGAGTAGCACAAGAGTAAACTCTGTGTTACGCGTACTCACAACTGTGAGCCCGCTTTGCCCCGCCCTGTGATGTACCTTGTGTAAGTCAGCTTGACTGTGAATGTCTAGTGTAGTAAAGTAGGTCCTCTTTTTATGCTGTTGATAGGTTCTTGGAACTGCAGCACAATGACATAGAACAAAACCACTGTCGCCACAGGCTGATTGATTTGCACGACAGTTAAGCCCCTACAGCATCTCATCAGTGTAAGAAAACATCATTGAATGAAATGTTATTCAAGGAGCTTCTGTACAGAACTAGACATGTTAGAAGTTACTGTGGTGGGAAACCTAGACATGTAATATGAAGGAGGAGAAATTATGTTTGTTATACCTCCTTATTGAGCAATGCAGGGAGTTAATATGTTTATCTTCTTGGGTCTTGGGAAGAGAGGAGACTATTGCTTCATGTGGAGAGTTAAGAGAACAAAAGGCAGGGGGTGAATAAGGAGCTGGCTGCTTTCTATAACCCTCAAGAGACAGACACACATAGCTCCCTGAGTCTGCCTCCCTACCCACCACACTAGTGGTCTTCTAACTAGTGAGAGGAACCCTTTACCCAAACAAACTCTATGTAAACCCTAGGACAGAAGAGCTGAAACAGAGGTGAAGCGACTTTAGACACCTCCACAGAGCCCCTAAGACTCGACTGTTGGAAAAGCTTTGTTCTAGAGTGAACACAGCTGAGGTAACCCCTATCTCCACCGTCCTAACCCTCAAATAAAAATTGATTGTCAGAGGCCCTACAGTTCATGGGCTCAGAGAATGGTGCTTCCTGCCTTGGATTATGGCAGTGCACTTGCTTTAGAAATAGTTTCCTCTTGGGGCATGTTTGAGTATAATAAGGTAAAATTGATGAAGCAGAGTTAATGACCTTGATCAATCTTAATTATCTTGCCCCACCTGAAACAGTAACAGGGAGTCTGAGCCCTCTGAAGCAGAGGGAGTCCAGAGGTCTGATCATGGCTCTGCCACTTGCTCCCCACATGACCTTGGGCCTATCCCTGCACCTCATTTGCTTTGGTTTCCTGGCTTATTAAATGAGGACTGGGTGGTCTCTGAGGCCCCTTCCAGCTCTGAAATTCTATTAATTTGAAATAGCCAGCATTTTGGAAAAAGGCTTCCGATTGAAGATCTAGTCTCAGAGATTAGTGCCTGCTTATGAGAAAATGAGCCGGGAGCCCCACAGGAGAGAATGGAGATAAAGCGGCCTAGGGTATTTATAGACCCGTCTTCCTCATCCTGTAGCTAGACACAGCACACTTCTGACAGTCCGTTTTAGTGGGAATTTTTCGTTATCCTTTGGGGTTGGGTTTTGGCCTTATGAACACAGTGATAATGAGTAAGTGCCTCTGACTGGCTAGAACTGGAGAATGTGCAGGTCGCAAAAGCAGGAGTTGCTTGAAGTAACTCTTATATAAGGTTCCAAGAGTGTAACCTATGTCCTGTCCCCACCTCTGTTACATAGAGTGGTCTGGTGACCATTTCCCTGCCTCGGAGCTTTCAAGAAGGTGGCCCCTTTTCTTCCCTGGGATTTTGCTGGTGTATCAGTTTAAAATGGCTGCATAGCAAATTGCTCTGAACTTAGTGGCTTAAAACAAAACTGTATTACCTCGTAGTTTCTGTGGGTCAGGAATTCAGGAGCAGCATGGGTGGGGGTCTGGCTCAGTCTCTCATGAAGCAGCTGTCCAGATATTGGTGAGGGCTGCGATCATCTGAAGGTTGATTGGGCTGGGGGACCCACCTCTGACCCCACTCTCATGGCTCTTGGCAGGAGGCCTCATTTCCTTGCCATGTTGGACTGTTTAAATGTCCTCATGACATGACAACTTACTTTCCCAGAGCAAGCGATTCAAGAGAGGTAGCAGAACAGAAGCTGCAATGTCTTTTGTGACTTCATAGCATAAGTTATTCTGTCATTCCTCTGTAGTCTGTTTGTCCGAAGCAAGTCAGTAAATACAGCCTGCACACAAGGAAAGGGAAACTGGGCTCCATCAAAGGGGGTGCCATAGACTCAGTTTTACGTAGAATGTGAGCTGTCACAGCTGGCTCTGGCGCTAGTTTTCTCACTGAGCTGGTATCAGGAACAGGTTTTATTTGAGTCATGCCTGGTTAGTCAAGAACTTGGTGCTCATGAACTTGTCCTTAGAGCTGGGTAACTATTGTTCCTTTCTTCCCCCTTGAAATAGCAGTGGTAAAGGAACTGAATGAAGAGGAAAATTTTGAACATATGCATTCAAACATTAAACAATGTTTAATTTATTCAAACATTCACCAGATTTCACTGTGTGCAGGGAGGTAAAACAAGCACACATACTTTGAGGAATTTATGCTAGGAAAGACAGACAAAAAAGAAAAGGAGCAAAGGACAAATACAATAGTGTGATAGATGCCATGACAGAAGTAAGCATGGGGTAATTTGGCAGCACAGCGAAGGGGCAACTAACTAAGACTTGGGAGTTCAAGGAGTTGGGGACTCTTCCTAAAGCAGTGACTCCTGGCTGAGGGTCCACTTGCCACAGGACTCCAATACAGAGCTTTGTGGTCCCGTGCAGGGAAGGACCTCACTGTTCTTTACCTTACTTACAGAATGTTGCGGAGGCACAGTGCATTGCCAACCAAGTTCAGCTCTTCTATGCCACTGATCGGAAGGAGACCTACAGGCTAGTGGAGACCTTTAACTTCAGACCGAACGAGTTCAAATATATGTCTGTCATCGCTGAATTGGAGCAAAGTGGACTTGGAGCGAAACTGAAATGTGCCCAGAACCAGGATAAGACTTAGAGCTGTAAGGGCTGGCTCCTTACAGTCTGCTCAGCCCTGGGGTAGCCTAGAGCACACCCACCCCTGAACTCTCAGAAGTTTGCCTCTGTAATGAGCAGTCTCTAAGGAGTTGTGCTCTGGGCTTATGCAAGAAGAAATCAAAGAGGTGAGCCCTAATTCTTGATACTCAGGAATGAAGATACCCAAACGTTCTGGTAATTATATCTCAGCATACTGGAGGTTTCCTAAGTGTTTGAGGTCGTAATCAGAGACAGCCGAGGATCCCGCAGGATGGTTGACTTGATCTTACACAGTGTAACGTTTTGTTGTAAGTGCTTTTGCATTCTGGGCATTGTAACAGCACGGCTCCCAATTGCACATAGTTCCTCATCTTTATAAACTTGTGGCAGGATAAGCTTGAAGACCTGCTGTGTAGTTAGATGTGGGCTTCACATACTCTTTCCTTGGGCCAGCTGGCTGGCCGAAAGCACCATCCAACACCCCGTGTGGACCTAGATCAACCAGGTATTGCAGTCAGGGTTAAGACTTCGTCGGGATGCCCCCAGAGCTGCCTTTCGTGTAGCTGCTTTGAGAACCAGTGGATTCCAGGGACACTGAAACGCCCAGTGCAATTCCTGCATATTTGTAAACCACGGTTTCTTTAAACCTGCTCCTCTAACTGCCTCTTAGAAGCTGTGTATTTGGAGGGGGTGAATCAGTGCAGTGTAAATAAATCAAGTTTTTTGTAAGAAAGGATCGATCCAGATTTGCATGTTTTTGTGTATTGTCTTTTTTAACAACTCTGAGCCAAGCCAGATTGAGTGGGGAGAAGATAAAGCAATAAAATAAAATCTGGCTTCCAACCTGTGTTCCACTCAGCAGTGAGATAAGCTACGTGCTGTAGTCAGTGCTGCGAGCTGATTTGATCAGAACTCAGCTTTGGACTCAGTAGTTGCTTGAAACGCCAAAAATGAGAAAGGAGCTCGCCAGCCGTGGAAACTCCCTTGTGGTTTGAAGTGTCAGTGTTGTGGCTCCAAGCTCAGTGACAGGAGAGGGGGTGGTTGAAGACACCAGCCTTCTGAGCGAGGTCCCAACCCCACCCCCCTCATTGTTGTTGTCCGCTGCCTTTACTGTGCCTTTCCTTTTCCTGCTCTAACACGCTCCACGTTGCTGCTGCCTGAGATCTGATTGTGTGACACTGACTATGGTGAGTGGGAATATAACCAGCACTTACTGTTTCTGTGTATGTTTGTTTTCTTCATTAGAGGTTGGGCCTGCCCCCAGGTTCTTTAAATGCGGTTGGACTTCCCACCAAGTTCTTTAAATGGGGTTGGACTTTCCATTATATTATATATGAGCCGTGTCTATTTTGTTGTACCTCTGAGTCTGTATATAGAAAGAGACAAATAGTATTTGTTTAACCTAGAAAAGCTGCTAGTCTTTCACAGTTTCTCTAAAGACTGAGCTGTTTCCTAATGCAATTTCTGGACCTATATCTGGTCCTGACAGTTCATTTTTTGAGAAACTTCAGTCTGGATGTTTTGAGTCCCAGGAATCTTTAGCATCAGGTGGAATTGCTTTCATGGGTATCCATTTATATTTGCTTTTCCGTCCAGATGGACCTGGTTTCTAACCATAGTACGTTTTCATAACACCTCCACCAGAGGGTGAGAAGATGATGGGAAAAGAAATAAGAACTGGCTGCTCATTTTAGTTCCTCCCAGCTTTTCCCTAAGTCCCCACTTGCCAAATTACATTGGACATGACCAAAGCAGCATCTGGCTGTTCTTTGTATTTACCTAGCAAGATCTGGCAAAGACCTAAAAGAAAATTGTGACATTATTCAGTAAATTTCTCCCCTGGTGCAACATAGTGTTATAGGAAGTGGACAGGCTTTTGAGGTAAATGAATCTGGGTTCAGATGTTGGTGTTGCAATTTTATTAGCTCTATAATATTGAACAAATTATTAAAACTCTCTAATTCTGTTTATCTGTAAGATGGGGATGATAACATTATCTACCTCATAGAATTTTGTGAGGATTAAATTAATTTACAGGTTACAGTAGAGTTTAACAAATGTCAGCCCCCTGCCTGTCACTACAGACCAACGCGAACGAACATCTCAGATGTGCAGATCAGTCTTCATGCCTCATCTCACAGGCTCTCAGACTTGAAGTGGAAGTACATTAAGCACTTCGAAATGCAGATTCCCAAGTCCCAAGCCGCAGCCTGCTGAGTCATTATCTTTGCAGAAAGTGCTGGGAATCTGCATTTTAATATGTGCTCCGGACAATTCAGATGTAGGTAATTCACCAGCCACACTTCGAGAACCCTTGCCTTCTCTGTTCTTCACACACACACACACACACACACACACACACACACACACACACAACAGGTCTTCTTTTCCTGTGGAAGACCATAGAGTCAGGTTCCTCTGCCCCTTGCCTCCCACAGTGGTCCCCTTTGCACACTCTGCATTATGTTTATCGATTTATGTGTCTTTTGCCCCCACTAGACTGTGAGCTCTTTGAGGGCCAGGGCTTATCTCCATTCCCAGTGCCAAGGACATGGTCTAGGACGTAGAAGATACTCAGTTGTTTGTTGAATAAATAAGTGACACAGACTTTAGCCAAAACATTATCTTGTGCGTGTGCCTATGTTTAAATGCTCTGAATTTAAGAGAATCTCTACAGTGGTCCCCAGCCTTTTTGGCACAGGGGACCAGTTTCATGGACGACAGTTCTCCATGGACCAGGGTCGGGGGAATGGTATCAGGATGATTCAAGTACGTTACGTTCAAGCCCACCTCCTGCTGTACCTCCAGTTCCTAACAGGCCCAGACTGGTACCATTACCAGTCCGTGACGCAGAAGTTGGGGACCCCTGTCTTAATACACATAGATCGAGAACTTAACTGAGTAGGAATATTTGTAAACCAAGCTATCAAATTATACACAAAGTCTCTAAGTCACCAGTCTGCTGGGTTGACCACTCAGAGCAATTCAGTGGTCACTCCCAGAGCACCTACTCTGCCACCACTGTGGTAGGTGTTGACACAGGAGATGAGTAGGACAAACCCTGGTCTCAACTCTGTTCCAGCCACTGCCTATGCCTCTCTGGCCTCCGATTCTGTGCCACATCTAGCACCTGGTCGTAGTTTACCTTGTCTTCTCAGGAGGTTTATGCTGCTACTTTTTTCTTCTCCAAACAGTTTGGAAGCAGTAGCCACATGTTTGGGTTGTTTTTTTTTTGGGGGGGGGTATTGTGTTTTTTTTGTTTGTTTGTTTGGGGTTTTTTTTGTTTGCAGTCTCCATAATACTGACCTTTTGTTCAGCCTTCGAGAATAGGTACAAATGCCCGCTTTCCCACTCATTCAATGTAGCGCTGATCCAGCTAAATACTCAGTAGGCACCTGTTACATGTCAAGCACGAGTATAGGAAGCTGGGAAGTAAAGCAATGAGCAGGACAAATAAAGCCCTCTGTGGGCATGGAGTTTATATGCTTATGGAGACGTTGAATAACAATGAGATTATTTCAAATACGGGTAATGCTCTGAAAATAAAAAATAACAATGTGATTGAATGCGGAGTAAAAGCGATAGCTTACTGGGGAGGAGAGAGGTGGCAGCTGACACTTGAGTTGAGGAGAAGCGCCAGGTAAAGAAAACAGCAAGTGCTGAGGCCTTGAAGCAGGGCCAAGCTCAGCACACGAGTTTCTGGGCCCAGATGTAAGGTTCAGTCTTCGCCCTTGAGCTCACAGTTGAGCAAGTGAGACACCGACATGAATAATGACACTACCAGGCAGACTGACCAGTGCCATCTCAGAAGAGGCGCAAGGAGAGTTCAAGAGCACTACTGAGTACCGTGGGGAATGCAGAGCTTCCCAGACCATTGTTTCTGGCATGAAACGCTTGGGCTTCATAGGGAGTAACAGGTAGACAATATTAAAGTCTCAAAGGATATGTGTTTCACGCAAGGAGGCCCTGTGAATTCAGAGCTGACCTCACAATATATACTCATTAGCCACTAGCGTTTATTACTGGGACGTACCATGTGCCAGGCACTGTGCTAAGCCCTTTACAGAGATTATCTCAATCCTTCCAGGAACCCGATGAGGTGGGCAGGGACCTACTGGTTGATGAGATGTGCGGTTGCTGTCCCCATGCACCGCCCCCGTTCTCCCCACCGCCCGCTCAAAAAGAGAGCAACCTCTCAATTACCCCAATCCCAGCTCCAGAAGCCAAATCTGGCCTTAAGAGGTCGTGGGTGACTCCTGAACCAGCCCTCACTTGGAGAATGTGTGTCAGTTTCCTGCTGTCAACTACAGAACAGATGCACGCAGCATACATTTCCGATTCCCCCAGACTTCATTTCAGAAGGCGTTGTGCTCTAATTGAGGACTTTCTTGTGCTCCTCTTTGCTACATGGAGCACTTTGGTCTTGGTAAATCTCCTAATGTGACAAGTTGGTGGCAGCATTTCTATCTATTCTGCTAAGGAAAAGGGAAGAGATGACTTGAAGGTCGCTGCCTGCACCGGGAGCAAAGGCAGAAATGGACAGTGACTGTCCATGCTCCCGATTCAGTGAGGTCATTTGTAATGTCCACTGAGCAGGCTCATCCCTCACACTCACAGGGGTACTTCTAAGTTCTTTGAACCTCGGGGACTGGAAAAGCTACAAGAAAAATTGGTTCAAACAAGTAGTGAATCATCCCAAGCTCCCCAGAGTTTTCAGAAGAAAGTCCCTTTGGATCAGCTCATTAGAGCTGCAGGGTCTGGTCTCCGGTGACTTCTCTGGGCTCATACTTTGCGAGGCTCCCACCCACTCCCTTCGCTCCAGTCATTCTGGATGGCTGACAGTTCCTAAACACACTGTGCCCTTCTTGCCTCTGTTCTGATCTTTTAAAATACTTTTGCCTACCTCAAATGTCCTTTCCCCCTTCTTTAAGTTAATTCTTACTTGTCTTCTAAATTTCCACTGAAACATCTCTACCAGAGCCTCCCTGACACCTACCCACTCTATACTGTCCCCACCCTGTCATATGCCCCTCTGTGCTTCCTCAGCATTTTGTGCTCCTTTACAAGACTGTCTGTCCCATAGACTGGACACTTCTCAAGAGATAGGGATCATATCTTACTGGACATCATATGCCCAGTGTCCAGCAGGAAGCCTGACACAGATAAGGTAGCAGTGGATGTTGAAAAAGTTTCTCATGGGTGACTGCTCAACTCAGACCACCTGCGTCTACAAGCATCTCTTGCCCAAAGAGCTCCAGCCCTAGCAAACACCTTGTGATCATGTCTTCCAGCCCCAGGAGTGGCCACTTTATTATGCTCTCATTGCAGAGGCTACAGGTGGAAAACAAAGTCCAGGGGCCATCAGAGGAGACATCCAGGTCCAGGGTTTATAGCAGAAAGAACTAGGAGACAATGAACAAACTTTTGGAGCAAGACTATTATTTTAAAGTAGCAGCCTGGCATGTTCAAGCTCTCATCTTGGCTTACCAAGTCTTAACATTAAAAAGGACCTTAGAGACTGTCCAGTCATCAGCTTTCAACTGTGACTGAAGAGATCCCAACAGTTCCTTAAAGGTAGGGACCCTGGGGGTGTGGTCCTTACCCCCAACTCAACAAGAGAAACTGTTTTATTTATTGGGCTTCCCATCACTGTCATTTGAAGAAACAGCTTCCAAGAAAGACTGAAAAATCCCTGGTCTACCTGGTTTAACCTCCCACCCATCACAGCAGCCCTCCAGAGCATCCCGAACCACTGGGCAGCTGTTTGAAAACTTCCATGGTCCGGGAGCTCTCTGTCCTGCCAGCTGACAGTGCTGAGGGGTAGCAGTTCTGCCCAACCCGGCTCTGGGATCCAGCCACCTCCACACCCCTTGCTGGGCTTCATTCTGCCCACTATAGCTGGAGCCCCCCACTTTTCTGCCTCACAGCCTCCCCTACTGATGTATGAAGATAGTTCTCAAGTTGCTTTGGAGTCTTTTCAGCAGATTAAACAACCTTCCATTTTCCCTCTATATGACCCAAAACCCCTACTTCTAGACAGGCTAACTCACCAATGTCTGCCTCACAGGTGGGGCCTGGATTTGAGCCCAAGCAACCCTGTGGGTGACCAGAGTGTATTTAGGATTGCAATCCTTTGAGAGTTGGTATGGTCCACCTAGCAGTCATCTTAGCACATTGCCCCTCACTAAGGTCACCTTACTGACTCCTCCACCTTGCCCTTTCTCCACTGTGATCCCACTCCGACCCTGTCTTCCCATGATCCACTGTCAAACACGGCTTTTCCTACCTGGGACTCTTGACTGGGGCCTCTACACATATCCCTATTTCATTTCATCTGGCTGGTTTCAGCCCAGTCTTCCCCATCACATCTTGATGTGAATCTTGGTTCTGTTCCCCAGAACCTGTATCTCTCCCAAAAGATGTGGTATTGGGTTGCTCAAAAAGTCCATATGATTTTTTCCATAAAATAAGACACATTTTTCATTTTCACCAACAACTTTATTGATTTGGATCTTTCTAGTATGTCAGCTATCTCCCATATGGTATAATGTTGTTATTCTCAGTCTCTCAATTTGATTGTTATCAACTTCAACTGGCCTGCCTGACCATGGTACGTCGTCCAGCAAGAAACATCCAGCACAAAACTTCACAAACCACTGTTGACACATTCAATCAGCCACAGCACCTTCTCCATACACAAATCCTTTTTTATTATGCGTTTCAGTTGAGTTTTTACCTTTCTTGAACTAATAAAGTATAATATGCCAAAGATCTTCTATTGATAGAAGCTTATTTTCTTCCATCTTCAGTATTAAAATGGCTACACATCCATTCACCAATTCTGATGTTTTTTTTCAAACGCATGGTAATATTGCAGTTGTCACAATGCAATTTAACAAAATTGTTTTGAATGAAGTTAAAGACAACGAGGCGCTGCTAGAGCCATCTTATGGGAAAAAAGCAAATGAACTTTTTGCCCAACCCAATACTTTTCTCAGTGGGCTGCTACACCGGCCATGGCAGTAATCAGAGGTAAATGGTATTGCATCAAGCATTTCATTTACCATTTCAACCCCCCTGTCCCACCCCCAAAATCCTTGCCTTGATTTGAAATATCACTACTTTTGGGCCACTGTGATCCCCAGATCACTTTTGTTGTTTTGTTCCTACCTTCGTGATTTGGCATGAATTGTCACCTTGCATTCTTATTTCTTCAGCCCACATTTACTCTCCCATTTTGGCCTTGCCTCTGGTCCAGGTGGGAAGTAGCTGACAGATCTGATAGTTTGACACTGATTTTGCAGGGAAAGGGAGGGAGCAGAGAGGTGTTCTGCTGAGCCTCACTTGGTGCATGACTCCCAACAGACTGCTTCTACCATCTCAGTTTCTTCCATTTGATCTTTTCCAACAAGACTATGAAGATAACATTATTTCCATTTCACACATGAGGACACTGAGGAGACAGTGTCACAGATGTTAAGAAAGATCTAAATTAGAATCCCAGCTCTGCCTTTGCACAAGTTGCTCAACCTCTCTGAGCCTTTGTGTTCTCATCTGCAAATAAAATAATAGTCCTACCTCAAAAGTGAAGAAAAGGATTAAATTATATGGTATACATAGAGTACTCAGCATCATGCATCACACATAATAAAAGTGCAAAATAGTAGCTGTCAGATTTGCCTTTTTTTCTTTTTTGCCTGTTTTTTTTTAAGGCTTTTATTGAAAAGAAGAAAAAAAAAAAACACCTTACACATTATCAAGATATCCCAGAGGAAGTGATCTCGATTTATACAATCCCATCAATAGTGAATAAAAGTGCCAACCTTTCTGAATCTTTGTTATAGATTTACCTTTTCAAGGCACACATCTCCCATGTAGAGGAAGTAGGGCCTTCTGCTTCTGGAACATAGACCTTCTTTATAGAACACAAGTTTCTATTCTGCTATTTTTCCTGTGTTGCCAATTTCAGAAACTCTCTTCCAAGAATTTAAAGAGGGTTGAGCAATAAGTCATCATTCCAGAGAATATGACACTAGGAACTTGGGAATCTCAAGGCTGAATTCACAGACTGGTGGGTAGGAGCAAGGAGGGGAAGCTGGGTTAAACCCAGACCACAGAATACAAGTTGGAGCGCTCTCTATCTGTCTGTCTCCCTCTCTCCTTAATCTCCAGCTGGGTAGACCCAGTGCCCATACCTAGACAAGGAAAGAGAGGAGTGAGGGCAGACAACTAAGGAGACTCAGAGCCTGGGAGCTGACCTTTGGGTCAGGAGCCAGGTGACACTTGGAGTTCCAGGCCCAGATGCAGGGCCTGCCTGATTATTTGTGGATGGCTTATCTGACACCAAGTTACTCCTGATTATAGACTTCTATTTATTTAATTCCTTGTCACCTCATTAAACAGTTTACAGCTTAAAAAGACCAAATATAGTTTTCCTACCTGGCAGGATATCACACCTGAAGAACTTGTAAAAGATGTCAATTCTTGGGCCCCACCATTGAAATATAGATTCTTTAGGTCTAGGTGGGGCCTGGGAACTTTTTTAGTTCTCCAGTTAATTACGAGGTTCAGCCTCATTTGGGAACCCCTGCAATAAGTTAGTGATTCTATAACTGAGGAAAAAGACCCCAGACCTGGCGAGATGACCTCCCCAATGTCACACAGGGTATTGGCAGCAATGTTTCTTCTAGCTCTTTGTTGCAAGTTTTCTCTGCATGCTGGTCCCAGGCAACCCAACTGGAAGACATCTGAAAAGCAAGGATTTGATTATTGTCTGCTTCCAGGGGAGATTTCAGTGAGGAGACTAGCTGTTTCTAGCATGTCTTGGAAGAGGACCTGGAGGGACAAGAGAGGAAAGCAGAGGCCTTCCCAAACACTTGCAGTCCAGATGGCTTCCACGTTTGATTGTGAGAACTGAGAATTCCCCAGGCTCATGACTCCTGGAGTCAAACGCTGGATTACCCATTCCCTGGATTATCCGTGCCTGGCCCGGCAGCTGCATGGAGAACTGCGTGTTGCCCGTGTAGCTGAAGCTCTCCACCCATCCTGTGTGTGTTTGCTCTTGCCCATTGTGAGGAGGAGAGGGGGATGGTGTATGAGAGCTGAGCAGACGGCAGGTGGGGGATGGACGACGACTCGGCTACAGAGCTAGGCCAGGAGACACACTCCACTGGAGCTGGGATTGGTTGGCTGGAACTTCCTCACCTATCTCAGTTTGTCTTAGAGCCAGCAGCCTGCACTGGGTCCTCTGGATGCCTCTGTGGAGAGGGAGTTACTGTCAAGGTTAGAGAAGCTCTGGGTATCTCAGTGGTGGTTTACCTTGTGCCTTCTTCCCAGAGTGACCACTCTATAAACCAAGTGACCCCCAGATAGCTTCCGGTTTCCTGAACCCCTTCAGCTCTGTGTACTTGGTCTCCTTGCCCTCTCTTTCTCCTTCTCTCCCCTAAGCTCACACTAAATGACTTTCTCCCTTGGGTGCTATCTGTAGACTGTGTGGAATATGACCTGCCCCCAGAAGACTGTGCAAGGGTATAGAAAGAGGGAGCAAGAAGGACTCCTGGAGTCCTCAGTAAATGCTTATGGAAGAATGAATGAATGAAATGAATGTATTGTTTCTACCCCACCATGCTGTCTCTCTAAGATGTTAAAACTATATTTGTTTACTGCTACTATTAGTAGAAGACATCAGCCCATCCCTCGGAGAGATCCCCCATTTTTTACCTCACTCCACAAGTAATATGGGGACCAGGAAGAGGTTGCCTTAGTCTATTTGGGTGTTATAACAGCATACCATAGACGGGGTGACTTATAAACAATAGAAATTTATTTTTCACAGTTCTGGAGGCTGTGAAGTCGAACATCAAGGTACCCACAGGTTCAGTGTCTGGTGAGGACCTTCCTCCTGATTCACAGAGGGCCCCCTCCTAGCTCTGTCCTCACACAGTAGAAAGGGAAGGAAGCTCTCTGAGGTCTCTTTTCTAAGAGCACTAATCCCATCACCTCCCAAAGTCCCCACCTCCAAATACCATCTTGGCCGGAAGTCTCATTTATTTATTTTTTAAAGAGAGGGGAAGGAAGAGAGAAAGGGAAGGGAAGAAATATCAATCAGCAGTCAGATCTCCAGGCTTGCTCAGACTCAGATGGTCCTCTGTAAGGAACATCCCCACTGGCAACTCTGAGGCAGGTGTTACATGCCCCCATGTGGGGACCTGGTCCACAACCCAGGTATGTGCCCTGATGTGGAATCAAACCGGCGACCTTTCAGTTCACAGGCCTGCACTCAACCCACTGAGCTACACTGGCCAGGGCAGTTGTTACAAGTCTTAATAGCTGGTTTGTTTTATTACTGAGTAGTATTCCATATTAAGTCACTTTTATCTTACAGGTTTTGCTTCATCTCTTTTGTTTTCTTGACATTTATGTGTTAAGAATCTGCCTATAGCATATTTGTCATTCTGGATTTTGCTGATTTCATGCCCACAGTGTCATTTACTTGTTCCCCTAGTCCCAGTGCTTCCTGTAATGATCAGATCTCCAGGCTTGCTCAGACTCAGATGGTCCTCTGTAAGGAACATCCCCACTGGCGACTCTGAAGCAGGTGTTACTGCAAACCCTTGGAGAAAGGATGCTGTAGGGGAAGAAGTGCCATGGGGACTGGGGTAGTCTGAAGAGGCTTCCTTAGAAGAAGGGTTTGAACTGGGGTCATGCTGCAGGCAGGTAGCCCCAGAGGCTGAAAGTGGGGCACCAAGGTGGCAGAGTTAGGGTTGGACAGAACTTCCTGTTCAGGCTTCATGGTGGATTACATGGAAGGCTGATCCCAAGACACTGATAAAACTGCCGCTGCCTCTCACCTCCTACCCTCCACCAACTGTCACCTCCACTCCTGGGGTACCTCTGAGCTAGGAACTAACCCAAGTGGTTTGGAGGGCATGCATCTGGGTAGGGGGCAATGCCCACCGGGCTATATTGGAGGTCAGGTGAGGTTGGGGGAGGGGTGCTATGAAATATCCTAAGACCCTTATGCACACCAGGCTTCCACCACAGCCTCTAGAGGTTCTCGTCCCAAGATGGAAGTCCTGAAACCTGGAGAGGTGAGGGCTATGCCTCTAACTCATAGTGTGGGCAGGAAGCTGGGAGGGAAGAGTGACCTTGGAGCACAGAACACTTGAATCCTAGGTTCTCAGAGTCAAGAGGGCCCTTCTCCTCTTCAGAGGGACTGAAACCCTCTGAAGCCCATGTCACTGTGGGCTGGGCCACCTTTGCTTTCATATTCTCCCCACCCCCAGCCCTCAAAGTCAGTGCAACCATCCAGGCTAAGTGGTTGGATGGCCCTGATGCATCCCGTGTCCCCTCATGTTGCCCTAGGTCTCTGCTCCCTATCTTCCAGGACCACAGGGACAGTGCAACACCTCTTCTATACAAAAGCCTGCGGGGGCTTGAAGGCAGCACCCCCAAAAAGACTGACCACAGCCTTCTGCTGATCCTCACAGCTCCTCTGTAGGGCAAGTATTGTTGTCGTTTCCATTTTACAAAAGGGGAAATCGGCTCAGAGAGAACAAATGCCTTGTCCGAGGTCACACAGAATTTTAATGCACATTCTTTTCAACATTGTCTTTCAAACTAAAGGAAGTCTAACCTCGATTCCTCTTATTGCAGTGAAGGTATTCTTTGTTTTTTCCTAAACGTGCCAGGATGAAAGATACTGCCTTCTGGACAGGAAAAGGCAGAAGCTGAAATAGAAATTTTTTCTTGGGAGATTAAGGAGAAGGTGGGTCTCATCAGGCTACAAGAGTTTCCAGAAGCTTTGTGGGGTGCTCTGGGGGTGTGTTGCTCATTCTGAGAGGAGTGTGGGGATGGGCAGATTTTTGTGGCCTAGGAGGGCCTGGGAAGTCCCCAGGGAGAGACTATACTGTATCAGTGGAGTCACTGGGTACAGGCCCACAGAAACAAGGACAGGAAGCTGGTCCTGATAAGGCACTTTGTATAGTATGGCTGGAAGATGCTTTTGTGGTACAGATGGGGAAAGTTGAGGCCCAAAGCAGGGCAGAGGCTTTCCTAGAGACACACAGCAGGGCCATCTGGAGCTCCCATGGAAGAGTCATGTTCCTGGACTGTGCAGGAAGTAGGTTCTCAATAGCTTCCACCAAGCTTCAGAGACAGGGCCTTATCTGAGCCACTTGTCATGCTCAGGACACAGTGACAAGGAACAGTGCCCGTCCTGTACAGCTTGCAGTGCTATATGGTTACAGCACGCTATCAGGGAGGACAGGAGGAACTCAAGGTCACACAACTAATACATGGGAAAGCCAGGACCTTGTTCTCAAGGGTCTGGATCTTCTCAGCCCCAGTGGAGTCTCCTGTAAGAACACAGTATCTCTTGCCCAGACAGAGAGACACAGGAAGGGGATACAGGTGTTTAAGAGCTCCAGGCTATCTCTGGCTTCTCCCAGCCCTTCAACTTGTCAGCTAACAATGGGCAAACACCATGGCTCTATAGGGGAGCTGGCAACTTCTGAAGTTCTTTCTAAATGAATCAGCCATATTTCCCACAATGTAAGATTCTGTACTTTTCACTCTTCACTAGGCAAATTCTTGCCCATCCTATAAACCCAGCTGGAGGTACAGCAAATAACCATGTACAAAGCCACAGAAAGAGTCACATCACATTCCAAAGAATCTTATAGACCATGATCTCCAACCACAATGGAATATAATTAGAAGTCAGCTCAAGAAACACAAACCTCCCATAAGGATAAGAAACTAAAAAACACACTTCTAAATCATCCATGGGTTAAAGAGGAAATGACAATGAAATTATGAAACATTTAGAACTGAATGATAAGAAAAACACAAAGCAGTTTCTGTTTCCTCTGTGAGTAAAAGCCCCTGGGCTTACATGCCAAGTGCCTTCCATTGCCCCCAGATATACTCTCCACCCTCCTCTACCCAGCTCTAGGCCTCAGGTGGCTGACTTCTGTGGGCAAATCAACAGGTTCCCTGTCCTTGGCTTCAAGAGTAGGAAGTGGCAAATGGGGAAACCTGGCTGGAAGTCAGAAGGAAGGAGGCCAGGAAGGCCTCTTTAGACTCCCAGTGCTTTGCAGGATGAGTGCTGTGGGCTGGACATGCCCCTGGAGCTTAGGCCACAGCTCCAGTCCGAAGCCTCCTCCTCACATCTCCCATTTTGACACTCCCTCCCAGCACCCCTTCAGGGAGGGGTGACAGCTTCAGCCTAGAGCGGACACTGAAGGGCCTGCCTTCTGGTGGTACGCTCTCTGTGTGGTTTCCGTGTACCCTGACTATACCTCTAAAGAGTGCCTTATTTAAAATCCCCTCAAAGTGCCCAGTTTGGGTGTTCCATGTGTTCTCTGCAGTTAACCCACTCTCACAAAGTGCTCCCCATCACGTTCTCACTTCTGGATGACTGACCTCTGACCTTGTGTTATCTCAGTGTGTTGTCCCCCTTGCTGACCTGTTGTCAGCTGAGGTCAGCAACTGGGGCAGCTTCATCACCTGATGCCCTGCTCTCAGTGTACAGAGTCATGCTTAATAAAGGGGATTGATTAGGATATCAGACAAAAGAAAGGCTAGATTTGAACCTCTTCTGCATATACTAGAGCACACACACATTTATGGGGGTTTGATGTAGAGTTAAGGACCCACACAGCAGGAAACCCAGCTGGAGATACAGCGCATGAACTTGAGACCTGGTCAAAATAGGTGCTCAACAAAAGAAAGAATCTTCAGCTCTATGAGCTGGGATTCTTCAGGATGCAGCATGTTCTCGTACCACAGAGCAAGCAGAAGATCCAGACACAACGGGAGGCACCCAGTAAACATCTGTGCCGCAGTAAATACCTTCTTCCAGCTGCCAGCTCTCCCCTGCCCCTGCCTATTCATCTCCTGCACCCCACCAGGGTGACTTCTGCAGCCAATCTGTCCTCCTTGGCCTTCCCACTTTGGAAGGCCTCCAACCTTTCCTCCCAGCCCATGACAGCCACCTGGTCCCTGGGCTGGGGGCCCACGGTGTGATCAGAGGCTGGCGTGAGATATCTGTCTGCCTTCAGGGGAGGAACCCAGGTTGAAAAGTGGGGAGAGCAGGTTAGGTCTTGAAGGGTTTGGATTCAGTTGGAAGAAAGGAGGGAAAGAAGATATTCCAAATGGGAACAGCTGGAAATGGGGTGACTTCAGGTAAGGAGGGAGGAGAATCAGCCCAATCTGAGCAAGGACTCCAGCCCTTGTGGGGGAGATGACAGTGTGTGATCTGAGCATTCTTCAGGGCCAGTCCTTTCAGTGCTGGGGTGAGGCACTCACTCGTGAGTCCCAAGGCATTCGTTCATTATTCAGCAAGTAGGTATTAAGGGTCTGCTGTGCGCCAGGCACTGTGCCAAGAGCCGAGAATATGGAAATGTACGGGGCAGAACTGGTCCCTTATTGAGCTCAGGCACAAGTGAAAACACGCATGATTCTGGGAGAGCAAGAAAACCACTATTATCTAGCAGCGCTGTTGTTTCTGCCCCAGACAGAGGCTGAACTTGTCCCCATTTCACAGCGGGGAAAGCTGAGGCTGCCTCCTTGGCAGAAGGCCAAGCAGACACTGAAATGGCCAGCAAGTCCTTTGCCCAATGAGAAGTCAGGAGCACGATATGGACATTCCGGAAAGGCGACAGTGAGTGCATCTGTGTATGGGGTGGGGGGATTCCCACTCCCCGCCCCTTCCCCGCCCCTTGGCCGCAGCGTGGCGGGGCGGGAGGGCCGGGGCGGAGCTGGCGTCGCCTCGGGGGCGATAGGGCGACTGCGGCCCGGCAGGGCAGGCCGACGGACTGTCGAGAGAACCGGCAGAGCGGAAGGACCAGCAAAAGGAGCCGACCCAGCGCGTTGGGGACGTGACCCTCGGCCAGACAAGGGACGACTCGCACTAACCCACCGAGGCGGACCCCGTGAGTGAGCGCCGCGCCCAGAGCCTCCCCCCTCCCCACCCCAGCGAACACGACCCAGGCTTGCTTCCACTTTCATTTCTCCGGCTGTCCCTGCGTGGCGCCCTGGGGCCACCTCTGCCCGAAGGCAGGTTGGCTACAGCCCTCGGTACGGGGTCCGAGGCTCAGAGCAGCCAAAGTCAGGGTTGGGGTGCCAGTGTTTGAGGGGGGCGTGTCTTCGGGAGAGGAAATGTCAGGTTTTCAACTCTGGGTCCTATGACCCGTCTGTCCTGGCAGCTGGGCTGGAGAGGGGTGGTGGAAGACGACGGCCTAAGAAGGGTGGGATTGGGTGGCCGAGTGTTGCAGGCACGGCGCAGACTCAGTGCAGAGTACAGAATCCCCACCTCAACTTTACTCTCGGATCTCTGCCCTGCTGGGATCCGCCCCCTCTTCTCCCCTGTGCACATGTTGTAGAGCTCTAGGCTGGATTCTAGGTTCGGACTGGAGTCAGCCTGAGGAATTGCAGGTGTGGCCCTGGCAGGGGGCTAAGTGTCAGAAACTAGAAGGGCCATTCTGTGGACTTCATTTGGGAAGCCCAGCTGCCCAGTCAGGGTGTGAGCCGTCACTGACTACTTTAGGGGTAAAAGGACACCCAGAGTTAGGAAACAGGGGCTAAGAGGGACAATAGTCTCGGTTCAGGGAGGGAGCAAAGGTTATGTGAGGGGCAGAAACTCAGGAAGGGCAGGGGAGTGCACAGAGAAGAGAAACAAGTGGCATGGATAGAAGGGCACCTGTCCATCTCCCCCACCTGCAAACTTACATTCTTCTGGGGAAAAGACCCAGGCCTTGAAATTCTACAGCAGGAAGGTGAGACTCTAGCTCACTGGTCAGGACACCCAAGTTGCTGTGGGGGCAGTGGGGGAGGCTCGGCGTGTTGGAACAGGAATTAGATTGGACTAATTGGCGGGAAGACGCTTCCCCTCTCCCTCCACTCCTCTCCTTTCCCCTTATCTCTACCGGACCAATGACCAGCTAGTGCAGCCAGTGCAAGAAAATTGTCTTTTATTCTTCTCTTTGGCTGAGCCCTACCTTACCCCAGTTTCCAGTTCTGCCTCTAACTTGCTATGTGTACAAGAAGTGGATTGGCCAGTTGATTTCTGAGGGCTATTTCAGTCCTAAGATTCTCGATTGTAAGCTTTCCTTAAAACCTAAGCATTGACTAGGTGCCTGGCCCTGACCTAGGCTGGGAGAAGGGGAGGCAGAGAGGGTGTAGAGACAGCAATGGTAGCATCCACTCAAGGAGAAAGAGATCTGGGTTTAGTAGAGGGAATTGTGGGAGGAGGTAACATCCAACCTGACCACGTGTAGTTAGGCAAAGGGTCCAGTATAAGAAAACTCAGGGGCAGGAGTCGGGTGGGAGGGTGACATGTTCAGGGGTCATCAAGAAGCCCAGTGTGGTTGGTATAGAAAAGTGGGGCAGGAAAGGTAGGGTAGGGTGTTGAATGCGACAGTGAGGGTCTGTTGAGAACTGTCAGTAAAGAGGGCTGGGTGAAGGTGAAGAGCCCAGGAACCCCATTAATTGCAATGTGAGAGATTTTGGAAGCACCAGCCCCAGTCAGAGTTTGGAATGCAGGTGGCAAGTGAAGTATGGAAGTCACCTCCTCTCGGGGCAGGAAGCTCAGGTTCTACACTGGGGACTTCTTTTCAGAAGGTGAAGGGTAGATAAGGTGACCTGCCATATCTTTGAGGGGTTTTTTTCAAGAAGACAAGATCCTGCTGGGATCCTACCCCTACTCTCCAGGTTCCTCTCATTTTACTTGACTGCCCCCCTCCTGGACCACCTATTGTGGGTACAGTGAAGACCCCCCTGTTCTGAATTTCTCCACTAGCATGACTTATTGCCCAACATGACACCTCCCCCAACCCATATGTACTGTGCCTTTGGTTACAACTGTCACCTTGTTCCTATCCTCCTTCCCCAATCCTGTCCCAATATTACTAGAGACATGAGAAAAGAAAATGCTCCAATGTCAGCTCTGAAATCAAGGCCAGGCTTTGTTTGTGACTATACTCAAGCCTCAGTATAGGGCTAGAAACAGCACTCTCATTAACCAGGGTCAAGGCCACGTTAGAGTTCACCCTGGAGCCAGAGCTCAGTACTTGTTATATACTCAGTACTCACTCTGGGGTCAGGGTCAGTTTGTGGCTAAATTCCAGCCTCAGTAGGTACCTGGGTCTGCATTTCCCAAGACTTCACACACGCACAGGGGAGATGAGAGCCTACCCCGAGAGTCCCAGGAACCTGGCCTGTATCAGAGGGACCCAGGAAGTTACAGGGGACAAGTCCATGCCTGCTACAGCCATGGTAGTGCTGGGCCTAGAACCTAGGGATTCTGCCTCCAAGCTTGGGGCTCTGATTGCTGTTCCCAAAGTCTGTTCTGAGTCTGGGATCCTTCAATTCTAAAAGGTGAAACAAATTTATCAGAATTCTAGATGGGCCCACCTGGGTGGATCTGACTGCATTCCTACCTCCCTGTTCCAGGCACATAGTAGGTGCTCTAGAATGCCTACTAAATGTCAGGTGCAGAGGGAGGGGCCAGTGGCTTATTAGGGTGTCTACCTTGGAGGAGGCTGGCTTGTGGGAAGGATTTCCAGCCACTGTTGGAGGAAGTGGTGTCTTTCTAGACCTGCCACCTCCCTCTCTCCTCCAGTGCCTGCAGCCACACTCACAGGCCACCCAGATGGCCATATGAGATCCCTTTCCTCTTTCAGGGTAATGAAAGGAAAGGACATTTTTGGTAGAAAAGTCTCTCCTGCTCCCTGGGAATTCCCGGTGGCCGGATGGACGAGATATCCCAGAGGAAGCTGAAGGCGGGCCCACCCCTACCACAGCACAATGCAGCCAGGCTCTCCCACGCTGCACCAGCTGGCCTGGGGGCCTCCAGAGGTCATCTTGTCCAGGCCCCTGCCTCCTAGCAAGCCTGCAGGAAGCCTCTGCCACCTCTCCACCAGTCAACAGCAAGTCTGAGGAGCACCTCTTTGAATCCGAGGCCCAGTCCTGTCTGAGATGCAGTGAAAGTGGAGAGGGAACCATAAGGTGGCAGGGCTGTGGTTCTTGGCAGGGGGGAGATAGGGCAGCCTGGAACTAGGGCAGGGGTGCTGGACGGAGGGGACGAAAGGATTTAGAATCCAGCCAGAGGCTGCAGAGGTGGGCCAAAAGCTGAGGTAAGAGGGGAGTGATGTGTTGGGAAGTCAAAGCACATTTGGTAAGAACCTGACCATCATGCTCTCCCATGCCCTTGGCCCTGCCGGGCACCCTCAGGTCCTTCCCCTGGACACCTGTCCGTCGACCCAGTCTGGCCATGGCACTGTGCCTGAAGCAGGTGTTCGCCAAGGACAAGACGTTCCGGCCGCGGAAGCGCTTTGAGCCGGGCACACAGCGCTTTGAGCTGTATAAGAAGGCACAGGCATCTCTCAAGTCCGGCCTGGACCTGCGCAGTGTGGTGAGGCTGCCGCCTGGCGAGAATATTGACGACTGGATCGCCGTGCACGTGGTGGACTTCTTCAACCGCATCAACCTCATCTACGGCACCATGGCTGAGCGCTGCAGTGAGACCAGCTGCCCCGTGATGGCCGGTGGGCCCCGTTATGAGTACCGCTGGCAGGATGAGCGCCAGTATCGACGGCCAGCCAAGCTCTCCGCACCGCGTTACATGGCTTTGCTCATGGACTGGATCGAGGGCCTCATCAACGATGAGGATGTCTTTCCAACTCGCGTTGGTGAGTGGTAGGCAGGTCAGGGAAGGAGAGAGTCACCGGAGCCCATTTCACAGATAAGCCATTTAGTTTGATAAAGCAATTGGCAGAGGGGGTGGAGGGCTGGGCATGGATCGGGAAGCGGGCCAGGGGCAGATAGTATAATTTTCATCCTCGTTTTGTGGAGGAGGAAACAGGCTCAGAGAGGCTCATCTCTGGTCAAAACCAGGCGTCATGAGCTCGGACTCCCTGACTCCCAAACCTAAAGCTTGAGTGCCCCTCCAGGGAAGATCACTGTGATTCTCAGGACCTTCCAGAAGAGGTGCGTCAAGGTGCTCCTTGCAGGTTACCTTGCTTGGGCTGATCTGGCTTGCAGCCTCCTGGGAGTTCCTGTCCCCGGAAAGGGAAGAGGGTGGAGACTGGGTGTGCCTGATGGTATCTCCACCTCAGGGGCCTCTGAGGGCAGAACTTTCCTTTGTGAGGCCCAAGGCTTAGAGCCTTTTCTTATCTCAGCTGGGCAGCCTGGGTGGGTGAGGGTGGGTAGAGGAGAGGAGTGATATCTCCCTGGCCCTGCTTCCCCACCCAGGGGCATCAAGAAGGGGTGTTGGTATGACACTGTTCATCCCAGCAGCCCCACCCCCACCTGGCCTCTTGTTCATCCCTGTCAAGGCCTGGGAATCACAGGTGGGTGGGGCAGGGCAGTCAAGCCCAGAAGGGAGAAGTCTGAGTGCTGAGGGAAGCTGAGCACTGAGTCACAATTCGATGCTCGAGGTCCCTCCACAGCCAGTGGCCTGTCATTTCCTGCACTAGCATGCCCAGCAATGGGTATCTTCATTTCATGCAGGAGGACACTGAGGCCAAGTGAGGGACAGTGCACTGAATCAGGAGGCATTCAGAACTGCAGCTCAGGTCTCTTGGGGCCTGGACCCCAAGTCTAGATGGGCAGGACAAGTCTGGAGAACCTGGGCTGGGCCTGGAAGGGCTGATGGAGAAGCAGGGCTCAACCCTTCCTGAAAGCAGTGTGGAAGGGAAAGAGATCTGTGGAGTGGGGTAGGCTAATGTGGGCCTGTGTCTGGGCTCTTACTCCCTTCTAGCCTTAACCCCAGGCCTGTGAGAACCCCAGACATCTGTGCCTTACCCCTGGGATGGCAGAGAAGAGGGCCTGGTCACCAAGCTCTCCACCCGGAGCACAGGGGGAGCTGTGGGAAACTGTGTCTTTTTCACAGGTCCTGTAGCTTTTCTCGAGCAGGGTCTATGGCATTTGTCTCAGGGAGGTGCTGCAGTGTGGGGCAGAGAGGGTTTGAATCCTGCCTCCAGTCTGTACTAATCAATGGTAAAGTGGTCTTGGGTGAGTGGCTCCACCTTTACGCACTCTGTTTTACCAGGTCTGGAATGGCTATCATACCAGGAGACAGTTGCAACAAGCCCAGCACATGGCCTGGCTCACAGATGAATATTTGAAGGAATAAGAGATATCTGAACTAGTTCTCGAAGATGTAATATTTCTCAGGATTAGTGTTCTGGGAACTGAGTGTGAAGGTTGCCAAGAGAAAGGAATAGGGGTGAAGCTGGAGAGAGAGGCCAGGATCCCAAAAGGCTTGAGAAGTTAGGACTTAATCACGGAGGCCCATGTTTTTAAAAATGGCTCCCAGATGTTGATGGACTCCCCTTGGAACTGATCCAAGGCTGTCATGTGAGGGCACCTACAGATGCATGTTTCTGGCGAGAATTTGGGCATTTCTTTCTTTCATGATACTCTAAGGAGGGTTGGTCAGTGATCCCCAATCAGGTGGCAGAGTTCTGCTTACAGCCATGGAAAAAAGGGGAAGATGGTTTGCATTTCAACAGAAAAGAGGCAAAATCAGATTTGTGCTTTATTAAAAAGGGAACTATTGGGGAGAAGCAAATCATGATCTTTCTCTGTCTCCCACAGGGAAGTGTGCTGGGGAAGAGGCCATCCTGGGCAAAGGCTGCCTGTATGTGGGAGGGCAGGGCTGGGCGTGGTTTCATACCAGGATCCTGATCCCTCCCCCCCACTTCTACCCATCACTGGCCCCCTAGGAGTTCCCTTTCCCAAGAACTTCCAGCAGGTCTGCACCAAGATCCTGACCCGCCTCTTCCGCGTCTTTGTTCACGTCTACATCCACCACTTCGACAGCATCCTCAACATGGGGGCCGAGGCACATGTCAACACCTGCTACAAGCACTTCTACTACTTCATCCGCGAGTTCAGCCTGGTGGACCAGCGGGAGCTGGAGCCACTGGTGAGGCCAATCCCCTACAATCTGCCTTCCCCCATCAGGGCTAGTCTCTGAATTTTTGGATCCAAAGGCTACCTGCTTTAAGAAAATGCAATATCTAAGTGGATAAATTAGGGAAAGGCAATTCATTTAAAAGTGACTTTGTACTTTAATAGAGAATTCATTCAATTGTAAGTTTACAAACCCAGATCTGCAGCCTGGAGTTGGGGTGGGGGGTACAGGAAGGGACCAGGTTTGGGCAGAAGAGTCCTATGGTTTGGGAAGGGGCTGCTGGCAGGTTGAGCTCTGATTGACCCTTCCCTTGCCCCCCTAACTTTGTGTCTCTACAGAAGGAGATGACAGAGCGGATCTGTCACTGAGCCTAGGCCTGGACATTGTTGCTCATCAGATGTTCATCTGAACATAGAGTGGCTAGGGGAGGGGACCCTCAGGAGTCTGGTGGCAGAGGAACCTGAAGGCCCTGGGACCTCTCCACACACCCAAAGCCCCTGGACTTCTGGTTCTCCGGAGTCCGCCCACATGTCCCCTGACTGCTTGTGAGTAGAGGAGGGGAGAATTTAAAGGTGGGCGAACAGAAGGAAAGGAAGAGCTAAACCTCCGACATGAAGTCTGGGGGTGGGGTAGGCTAGAGGGTTTCCACTCTGATACTTAACGCTTCCATGGTGGTTCCCAAGCCTATCTGGGCAACGTAGATGTGGCTGAGGTGATGGCAAGAAAGATAGGAGAGAGAGCATCGTGTGGGTGAGTGAGCACGGATGACTCTGTGTGTGAGTGTGTGTGTGATTTTGACTGCGCGGTGTGTCTGTGAGAGTTAGCCGTCTTAGACCCTCCCTGGCACACAGGGGAACCTCATAAATGTTAGGCAAATGGATGGATGGATGGGTGGAAGGATGGATACAAGGAACAAAGGAACATGGGAGGGAGGGAGGAGGGCTTGGGACCATCAGACCATGACCACTGTAGGAGTAATGACAGTTCACTGTCCCCAATTGCTGTGTCCCACATGTGTGTAAGTGTGTAAATTGTGGTTGCAGATAGATACAGCTCCATGTTTGAACCTTCTAAGCTACCTTCTTCCATCAGCATGAATTCTGGGGAGCTGTGGAGAGGTAGGAAGGGGGGCCTCCCTCTGGGTAGTGAAATCCCTGGCCCACCACAGACACAGGTTCTGATTGTTCACCCAGAGATATTGGTCAGCTGTCATTTCACTGATTCTTCCGCCTCCAGAAAGGCCTGATTATAGATAGTGTCCC
Organism: Macrotus californicus; assembly: GCA_007922815.1. NCBI lineage: Eukaryota > Metazoa > Chordata > Mammalia > Chiroptera > Phyllostomidae > Macrotus > Macrotus californicus. The sequence goes on along the minus strand of VMDR010000889.1, from coordinate 108,383 downwards.
AGAGGTTGGGGGTGAACCCTCGCATCCACAAAGGTCCTCTGGTCCTTACATCGGGAATCACATGCTCCTAGAATTTATAGACATGGCTCCGGGATCTGAAGCCCAGCACTGTATAACCATCCAACCCAAGGATCTAGTGGATCTTGAATTGGGAAACTCTGGAGTCGTCTCCCATCCTGGCACATTAAGGACCACATGAATAGTGAATGGACTCTTCCAGGCTTGGAGAGCCCCCATCCTGCAAGTACTTGCCTTCTTCCCAACTCTCCCAAGACATTGAAGCTGGTTGTCTCTCAGAGCATAGCTGTTCACAGAGAAACTGGGATGTCCATTCAATACTCCATTACTCAGCACCTTAATGCCCAGCTTTGTGCCCACACTGCAGGTGGGGAAACTGAGGCAGGGACAAGGCCCTGTCCTCCCAGAGACTCCGTGCTGGGAGGCCAGGATGGAGAGCCAGAAATGACCTGAGGGTCATCCAGTCTCACAGAATCCTCCATGTACAGAAGAGGACACCGAAGCCAGGAGAAAAGGAGGGAGAAACCATCCTAGGCTTCACTGCAAGGCTTTGTGGCGCTAGAGTGGAAACCAGGTTCCTGACTCCTGCCCCATAGCCTGTGGGTTGCTACAGAGGGAGATGAGAAGCACGTGGAAAGAGAGCTTGACAGCCCCTCTCCAGGACACAACTGTTCCTGCTTTGAGCAAGGATTTCTAGCTTGATGCCAGCATGCTCCACTTTCCCTCAGGTCTGCTAGGGTTGTCTGCTGAGCCCAGCCTCCAAAGTCAAGCACCTCTCCATGGCCCAGCAGCTGCCTGGTCTCTGGGGAAGCAGATGGGGCTCCTGGAGCCAGCCAGCTGGACCTGGGACTGCTCACTCCAGAGGAGTTCCCAAGAGAAACACACTGGCCCAGGAGTTTTGCCAAAGGCTCTGGAGTAGGGGTGTCAAAGATCCCCCCAGGGAAGACTATGGATTGGACAATGGATTCTAAGCTGTGGCCAGTGCTGATTACAGAAGGGGGTGAAGGGGTGGGGAGGGAGGGGGGAAATCTATTTTTTGAAACAGAGGGAAGACTTTATTGTTATTTTTGGTAAAATAAAGGAGGCAAACTAAAGCAGCACTGGTGGGAAGCTGTGGTCTGTGTGCCACGTGGCTCCTGGGCAGGCTGTGGAAGGGGCTGGGCCAGAATGGAGCAGGGAGTGCTTTTTGTCCCGGGCCATACGGAGTGCTGGCTGGTATGGTCATGTCTGGCCCAGCTCTCCAGGGTGGAGACACCAAGATTTTCCCAGGGCTCTGGGAATTATGGACCAAGAATTCCTGACAAGGCTAAGACCCTAGGAGTGGAGAGGACTGGCCCTTGCCTTCGGGGAACTCAGTCTCTTAGAAGAGTCCTTATTTCAGCTCAGATTGCCTGGCACAGGCTGTTCTCACCCCCTTAAATCTGGTTGATTTATTGGAGCTAATGGTTGAAAGAATAGGGCAGAAACAAAGTTCTAACCCTAGTCATAGCAGAGGAAGCTCTTCTCAAGAAAAAGGCTGTTTGTTGGGGGTAGCAGGACATAGGGCTGACTCCAGATCTTATTCCCAGGAGACATTTGAGTCTTTTCGCTCAGATCTTGCTTTCATTCCACTGCCCCATACCCTCAACTGCCCAGATGAGTTGAAAAACAGCTTGGTTCTTAAGAGTCAACAAAGGCCCACTTACAGCTCTCACCTCTACCTAAGAAGGAAAGAGCCTGGCTTTGTACAGCAGGTCTCCTGGGAGGCAGAGGCTGGGGTTCTACTCCCAGCCCAGCCCCTGACTATGGCAGGCCCCTCCATATCTCAATTTCCCCCATCTATTTCATGACCAGGAGTGGGAGCGAGAAAATGATTAATTCTAAACTCCTTCATTATTCACAGTCTGTGAATCATTCACAACAATAACAGTAATAGCTAATATGAGCATGGCTTGTTGAATGAAGTTTGTCTTTGGCTAGCTGCCTAGCTCCCTTCTTGGTGCCCAGTATCCCTCCTTTCACTGCTCTAGGATTTGTAAGGCCCTCCACTCTGCTGCCCCTTCTGGCTCTTCCAGAGGAGGCCCCAGTCCAGCATTCTAAGAGGTGGCTCTGCTTGCACACTTCCTATGACAGGTCACTCACTATTTCCTCAATTACTGGACAGCTCGGACACTTAGAAAGGCCAGGCTCTGGGATCATAGGTGTTTTGAAATACACCAAGGCAACAAGAGTAGAACCTCAGGATTGTGTGGCCAAGGCCTGGACCTTACAAGCCATCACAAAACTGCTTTGAGAAACTCAGAGAGAAATAGTTAGAGAAGACTAAACAGAGGCAGAGGAAGGAGGAGACAGAAGAGAGAAAAGAGCAACCACCCCCTGCCATGTCCATAGGGCAAAATTTGGCAGGAGAGGGTCCTGAGAGAGGTAATTTATTGGGGGTAGAGGGACAATTTGGTTGGGCAGCCAGGCTGTGAAAGACTTTGTTTTCCTGGATCCATAAAACTATTTGGAGCAGGGAATAAAAAAGCAAGACATTCTCCTCACCTTGGGGCAGAGCATCCACCTATTGAGTAAAGGCTGCCCCTCCATGAACACTGCAGGCTCTTCTTCGGGGTTTCCTGCTGCCACCTCCACTTCCCTGGAATTGTATGTAGTGTCTTATGAAGGGAGCCACAAGCATGGCTGGAGCTTCACCTGATTTTGGGGAGCCATCCTTTAGCCCTTCCTCTTCTGAGTTCCCCAGAGCCTTCCTCTCTGGTGTTAACTGAACTTGACTTCCACATGGGGGACATAGCAATTTTGAGAACATGGATTGGAACATAGGCCTGAGTGGCTTAGGAGCAGCTGGTTATTGAGACATTCAGAGAACAGAGAGGGAAACAGGCCAGCACGGCATCTGAGGACATGAAGCTTGAATAGGCCTAGAAGGTGATGGTGGGAGAGATCAGGATACCTGGGGCCCTTCAGGTTGAACTGCAGGATTCTAGAAGTGACTGAATACAAACACTTTGGAGAAGAAGCCCCTCTCTGGCCTTCATCTAGACTAGGAAATCTAGCAAAGCCCTGAATGTTCTCAAATGTTCCAGAACTCCTCCAATCATACAGATGTGAAGACTGAGTCCAGAAGGGCAAAGGGAACAAATGTTTTTCAGATGGATGACAGGAAGTCCCAGAGGCTCTTTAACTAGCATCGCTCACTGGACTCCCACAACAGTCCTAAGACAGGCAGGGAAGGGATATTTACTTCCATTTCACAACAGAGGAAACACACTCAGAGTCAGGACCTGAACTAACCCCAAGTCAGCACTCTCATTACCTCATCACACTTGCATGCTGGGAGAGGACCAGGGACTGGTTGAAATACTGATTTATTTGCAGTTGGTTTTCTCCAAGAAATTAACTTTTAAGTCTTTTTATCTTGAACTACTGGGGGGAATGCTTTATATAAGGAGAAACTCTCGTGGTGAAATTATAGGTACCCAAACCTTTCAAAGACTTTTTACAGAATTAGCTCTCATTTTAGAAAAGACTGGCAGCCCCGTGTGTTAAAGGCATTTTCAAAATGCCTTTCTGGCGTGCAGAAGCTCTCGGTAAAAGTTAATTACACCTGTTGCTTCCTAGCCTCCTCCCTCCTGGTGCTTCTCAGGTTCCCGACCTTCACTCCGAAAAGACAGCATCAGAGGAGCTAAGCCCCACCCCCTTCCCAGCAATCTCCCCGCCCCTCTCTATTACGCCTGCGCAGTTGACTAAGCTCGCCCCTACCCTCTCCCTTGGCGTCGCCCTCAGAGATCAGGCGCAGATCCGCCCCCTCTCGGTCCTCTGGGTCGCCCGCCCCCTCGGGTATAGTACCGCCTCTTCCGCGTTCTCGGCGGAGCTGGCTGCAGGTCGGGCGGCGCGCGACCTCTCCCGTGGCGAGTCCGCTGAGGGAAAGACGAGACAGTGAGGTATCCCTGCAAGTGAGATGGAATTGGGGAGAGCAGGGTGGTCTGTGAGTGAGTCTATGCTCCGGAACGGAGAAATCGGGGCCTTCGGAACTGTCCGAGATCGCAATCCGGTGCTGCGGCAGAGATCAGCCAAGGGACGCTTCTTTAGGGTCTCCCCAGGGTTCCGTCTGTGCCGATCTCAGAGCACAGCGTGTGTCCCCGGTCGGGGCTTGGGTTGTGACAGCTGTCCTAGCTCGGAGCTCAGTCTGGGGCCAGTTTGAGGCTGAGTCCCTGCCAGGCTGTATGGCTGCGTTCAAGGCTCAGGCAGTCCAACGTCAAGAGTAGTTTTTCACGTGAGGAATTCCTAATATTTTTGCACTGCATTGTTTAAAAGTTAACTTTTTTCATTTTAAAGCTCCTGACATGTGTGGGTGGCTGTACAGTGAGGAGATAGAATAGTGTCGGGGGCAATCTCTTTCCCTAGGGAGGGAGTTTCCAGGCTCCCTGTCAGATGGTCAGCAGCCGGGCCAGCACGCGGGACAGGAATGAAGTGCTGGAAGTGATCGGGTCAGGGTCAGGCAGTCCTGGGTTCAGACCTCACCTCTGCCGCTTCCTGTCTGTGTCCTCCAGCAAGTCATTGCCTCTCTCAGAGCTTCAGTTTCTCCTGTACAAAAAGGGCAAGATAGGGTCATTGTGAAAGTTGAATAGTTATATGTGTCACGTGCTATGGCCATCAACTAGGTCTTTCAGAGTAGGACTAGGGCACTTCAAAGAGGCCCTGGGGGGACGTGTGAGGTGACCAAGGTCCTGAAGCCTCAGTGGGATTTATAGGTGGAACTGACCTGGCAGAATGGGAAGGGAACTAATGCTTATTAAACATTGCCCATGTTCCAAGTGCCATGCTGGGCAGTTGGTGTATATTGTCTCACTGGCTCCTCAGCCGTTGGCCAGGTGCTTCCAGCCCACTACCCTTAGCTTCAGCCCCTCTAAAGAGGGTTGGGCTGAACGTGATGGAAGTGGAGAGCCAGTGCTGGGTTTTCATACGGAGCTGGGCCAGCCGGAGACTTTGGTGCCCCATTTTTCCAACTTAGTCCACCTCAGCTCTTCCCTTACTGTGATCCAGAAGGATAATTGGGTTTTGGACTGATTGGGAGGCCTGTTACTCTAGTGCTCTAGAAGGTTCTGAAGGCAGAGGGGGCCTGGCAAGTGAGCATCTCTTAAAGTCAGATTGTATGGAGCTGGACCGTGGCAGAGAGAAGCTCTGCAAACAGGAGCTGTTGGATTCCTGCACATGCTTCCGAAGTGCATGTGGTTTCCTGTGATGTGGTCCCGTAATAATCAAATAACTTGATTCCTTTTGCATCCTCTTTATGGGTGTCCATATGACCTTCCTGAGACAGTGTTCTCATCATTTTGTATCTCTCTTCAGAAACTCGGTGGGCTTCATTGCCTACTATATAGGGTTTGGACTCCTCAGCCCCATGGGCACGTTCCTCCATAATCTCTCCCCAGACCTCTCTTCTGTCCTGCTTCCCTTTGTCCTCCCAAACCTGCACCCTGTGACCCAGTCAAAACAAACTACTTCTTGATACTCAAACACTCCCTGCATGTTCCTTTGCCTGTATTCCCTCTTCCTGGAATTCCCTCCTCCTCATCTTTCAAGGCCTGTGATGTGACCTGCCAGTGAAGCTTCTCTGATCCCCCTGCTGGATTAGTTGCTCCCGTTCCGTCCTCTGTAGCAGAGGCCACAACTCAAACATAGCTCTGTTCACTGTCTGCCTTGGGGTATATCACCTCATGTGTACTCAGTACATTGGTGGCGTGAGACGGTGCCTGTTTCATCCCTCCTCTGCCTGGCACATAGTAGGCCTCTGCATTGTTTGTGGTTGAATGAGTCAGAGAAAATTTTATTTACTGGCTTGGGTTTTTGTTTTGTGAGCTTTCAGGTTTAGAATGGGCCTTTGCATTTTTCCTTCCCTTTGTGCCTAAGGAGAGCCCTGGTATAGACTGATCATGCCCTAATGACAGGCCTCAAAGGCAAGAAAGTGCAGGTGTTCTGCACAAGAAAGGATTCTTCATTGCTGCTCTTGTTTTCAGGCTCTCATCTTGCCTTTGCTGTGAGTTTTATTGGAAGGGAGGCGGTGCTCTGTTCAGATACCTGCCTTGAGTATGATATAGTTCACAAAGGGGAAAGCGCACACGGGGTTTACTAATCGATTGTCCTGTCCTTGGCCTCTTCCATCTGGGAACCAGCAGCTACATTCACATTTTTCCTTGCCAGCAGCTTCAGTATATGGCACAGAAGACTCTTTGTTGTCCTTAGAGAAAATACATCGTTGGAGATAGAAGGAGCTTGGGTGGGAACCACCTGGTTCTACCTCTTTTCTTTTGCAGATAGGGAAAGGAGCAGGGGGGAAAGGACTTGATCAAGATTGCACAAGGAACCAGTCAGTGGTAGTAGTACCGGAAGTGAAAACCCCTGGCTCTTTATGTTTTCCCGTCTACTACATCGTCGATATACCTAACATTTATTGAGTTGAGCGCTTACTGTGTGGCAGATACGGTCTTAAGTGCTTCATATGTAAACATCTCAAAACTCTATTTTATAGATTTGGAAACTGAAGCAGGTAGAAATCATTCAGATCTACTTTAGGATTCCACACCTCTGGTTTTTAATATGGTTTTAATGGCAGTCATCTCCTAACCAGTTGGGGAGAACAGTTCTCCAAAGAGCTTGTTCCCAGATCACCCTATGTCTGTGAATGGGTGACGGCCCTCTGGCGGTATCTACCTACATCCCGGAGGGATTCTCGAGAGGAGCCCTGAGTGTGTTGGAAGAATGGTTAAAGGAATGAGGCAAGCTGCCATGGGTATCAGTGGAGCTTAGTTTAAGAACATTAGTATACTAAAAATTACGTGTTTATCAAGTCAGGCAGTAAATGTGGAGTGTTGAGTAAACTCAATCCAGGATCTTTCTGTAAAGATTCCCAGTTAAGGGCAGCAAGATTCAATTCAATAAACAAATATTGATGGAGGTCTTGTTGTATACAAGACCCTGGTATTGAGAAATATACAAAATCTCTCCTTTCTTGTCCTCCTGTAAGTAATTATCTTCTTAGAGCCTTTTCCCTCCAGTGTGGTTTTGAAGATAGATAAGTACACAAATAACTGAAATCAGGCTGACTGTGGTCAATGTAGTAAAGAATACAAACAAAGTAGGAGTTTGGGAGGAGAAATCAATCCCAATATGACTGAAGGGTCCCTAGAGAAGGATTCCTAACGGAGGGAAATGTATGCTGGGCCTTGGAGGAAGTTAATCCCCATGAGGAGGAGCAGCTTGGGCAGTGGCCTAGTGGTAGGAATGAACAGGTGTGTGTGGTGGGGGAGAGGGATGGAGTTGGTGAGGATGGCAAATAAGCTGAAATGGTGATTTGGGCCCAAAATGTAGAGAAGGAAGTGGGGAGAACACTCACGTTTAATGAGTGTCTGCTGTACTTTGTGGTTTGCAATGTGTTAGATGCTTTACACACTATAATTTAGTCAACCCTCACAATCCTATAATATGGGGATATTTGTCCCTGACTTAAAGATGAAGAAACCGTACCTCAGAAGGATTAAAGTGATTTGCCCAAGGTCAGGTAGCAAGAAGTGGTAGAGCTTGGTCTGAATCTACAAGTCTTAGATCAAAGACCCATCCATGTTCTTTCTTCCATTGTGCTGCAAGGCTCTGCAGGCCCTGGCTGGGCTGTGTACCGTGGCTGCAGAGTGGAGGCTAGCCTGGAGCAAAGAAGGTCCCCGAATGGGGACATCGACAAGGAAGCTGTTGTAATAGTTCAGTTCAGGCTTAAACTGTCAACAACTGGCCTGCTATGGAAAATGCCGGGTCTAGGGCTGCTTGATTGGTTTAATATGTGCGCGTTATAGCAGCTCCTGTAGTATCATAAATCAGTGTATTGCCATCCTTAGCTAGTGGGACCTCAGCATCAATTTATAGAGGTTTCTGGCACCCTGGTAGCTCAGGCGTAGGTTCTAACGTGAGATTAACAGTTCATTACAAAAGCGTCTAGGGAGGGACCCATTTGGCCCATACCCTTCCTTCATTTTCTCACCCTCAAATTCAACAAGAATCTGTAAGGAGGAAAGGGGACTACACTTGGGGTCAAGAGGCTGGCATTCAAGTTCTGGTTCTGCTCCTTTTCGTCTGTGAGTCAATCTCAGTTTCTTTCTCTGCAATGGGGGGGTGTTTTGGTTCACTTCTGAGACCTCTCCTCTTGCTAATGTCTTCCTGGCTTGGGGCAGTGTAAGGATGTAGCTGAGAATATGAAACTGGATTCAGAGAGACTAGGGTTTAAATTCTAGCCTCTCATCCTTATAGAGAGACAGTAGTTACGTGTATAGACTAGAGTCAGACTGCCTGGGTTTTAGCCCTGGCTCTATCACTTGTTAGCTATGTGTTTCGGTCAAGTTATTTAACTTTGCTGGGTCTCAGTTTCTTCATCTGTAGAATGGGGCTACAAATATTACCTGTGTACATTGGGTTGCTATGAGGATTGAGATGACTTATGTTAAGCACTTAGCACAGTGCCTGGCACAGAGTAGGTATTCAATGAATGTTAGCTTTAATAGTAATAATATTAACAATTATTACTAATGTCCAGTTAGATATTGTTTTTATAGAAAGTATATTTCCCCTACCATCTTACTCTGACACCATTGCCTTCTCTTTCTTTCACATGCCCCATCAGGAAACTTTGAAATACTAGATTGTTCCATCACAGGATTACAAAGCATGACCTGAAAGAAAGTGCCTATAGAAAGAGGGTCAGTAAACAGTCTTTGGCTCATTAGAAAATCTCGCTGCACTTAACGTTTTACCCACCTCACCCCACGGTAAGCAGGAACACAGCAGCATGTTTATTCCCTTCTGCACAGCCTTCGACAAAAGTACTAAGCAAAACCCTGCAATCCACTTGCCAAAAAGTACACTAACAGTATCTCTGGAAAAGTGGTACCTAATTTGGTTTCTCTTTCTCTCTCTCCTCCTTAAACCCCTCTGGCATTAACTTAAGCCATTTTTCTTGTTCCATTTTTCATGAATATGGAAAAGTCCCTCCTGATTATAGAGGAAGGATGAAGTCACGATTTTCTCATGAGCACCTTTTGTGTACTTAAAGCCAGAATCAAATTAGGCCTCATCTTCTCTTCTCCAGACTAAACAGCCTTGGTACCTTTTACCTTACTCTTAAAACCGACTTTCCATTCTTGGATCTCATGGTTGTGCTTCTTTTCTTTCTCTTTGGTTTTCCTATTGTACTCCTTGGCAATAACCCAGTCTGTGCTTAGCCTGCTAACGAGTCCAACTAAAACAATGTAAGGGAAGAATAACTTCAGGTGTTTCTATTCATTTATTCGCATTGTGTGTTTGCCTTGTGCCAGGCCCTGTGCTTGGTGTAGGGGACCCAGAAGTGAATCCGACATAGTCTCTACCCTATCCCTAGCTCACAGGGTAGGGGAAGATGTGCAATAAAATGTTATAGGTGATTGAATTATACGTAAGTGTGGGAAGCTGTAATTGTTGAGGGCAATTCGGTAAAAACAGTTCATTTTGCCTGGACTGTGGGTTAAGACTTCTATAGAGAAGTAATAAGACATAATGCAACATGGATGGTCTTGGGCAAGTTTGTGGGGGCCCTGAGTGACAGCACAGGAGCTTCCGAAAGCAGTGGACACCCATTAGAGATGTTGGAGCAAAGAAGTGACAGGTTCAAATCTGGCTTTTTGGACCAAGGACAGAGATACCACAAGCCTTCATCTTATCCGCCTGCCACTGATGTTTTCTGTCTTGAAAGTGTTATGATGGATCCCTTATTTTGTATACTTGGCTTTTCTTTTCCCTAAAACTTATATAGAGAAACTAGTTCTTCAGCTTGGGTACAATTTTATGCCCTATACAGCAGAAGTTTATGAAGAATTGAGAGAGAATTGGGTGCCCAACCTATACAAGACCCAGTGGCAGGCCAGTCTGGGTAGGTTTGGTCTGGCCACGTTCACCCTTCCCCAGCCCTATGCCAAGAGGAGGTACAAGAATGAGGAAAGGATTCCAGGGCTTAGCTGGGTATTTGGTAAGGAACACTAAGAAGATGTAGGCAGACTGAGAGTCAGACATTCTTGCTGAGGAGGAAAGGAGACTCAAAGGAATTTGGAATGTTGCCGGAAGGCGTCAGGGCCAACCAAGCACTTAGAACCTGCGCCATGCATCTGAAAACCTCCAAATTCTATCTCTTTGCTTCTGTACTTTGCTAACAGTTTTATTCTCTCACGCTGCTCAGTTGTGGTTTACAGAGTACTTTCCAAGGCCACACCTGATCTGGCAAGCCCTATCCCAAGCTTGAATAATGGTTACTGTTTATTGAGCACCTACTATATGCCAGGCATTGTGCCATGAGCTGGGTATATATTAGCTCATTTAATTCTCACAGCAACTGTGATGTAGATGTTATCGCCCCCATTTTATAGGTGATGAGAGTGAAGCACAGAGGGGTTAAAAGTTATGTCCAAGGCTACCTCATCAGTGTATGGTAAAGCCACAGTCTGAATCTGGGCCCTAATGGCTGGAAAGCCCATGGGCTTTGTACCTCCCCAGCCCTAGAGTGGCTCCAAACAGCAGAATAACACAAAGTTCATAAAGGAATTCCGAGGGTTGCTTTTCCTGCAGATCTACTAGCGGTGGCATCAGGGTGTGTGTGAGTGTGTGCAGAGGATTGGAGCTGTGAGGAGGGAAATAAGCTGGGTTGGCCAACTCGCCTACAGGCCGTTTCTGGCTCGCCACCGGTTGTGATGTACACCGCAAGGCAAGATGTGTCTTCCATTTTTAAATGGTTGGGGGGGGAATCAAAAGAAGATTAACATTTTGTGGCATTCAAGTTTCAGCTTCCATAAGTCTTTATTGAAATGTAGCCACAGTCATTCATTTCTGTGTTGTCTGTGACTGTGTTTTCTCTCTACAAAGGCAAAATTCAACAGTTGTGACATCTGCGACCATCAGACACACAAAGCCTAAAATAGTTACTATCGGGCCCTTTACAGAACAAATTTGCCAACCCCTGTGATAGGCAACAAGAAGGAAGAGACCAAGGGGTTTAGTACCGTGGCAAGACTAAAGGCAAAGAAATGAAGTTCAAGGTTGTCTCTGGAAGTGTTGCGGCCATGAGAAGAGAGAGCAAAACCTGAGCTTCTTCGAGCCCTGGAAATTGCTTCACTGGGCCACAGAGATTTGTTTAGGAATAAAACACAATAGGAAGGATTATTCTATGTGCTAATACTCTCTACTGGATTATAAAGAAATGTTTTGTAGATGAAGTAATTCATTCAGATATTTCCTAGAGCCCTTTTTTTGCCAGATACTGTGTTAAATGCCAAAGACACATAGATGAAGAAGATCTGTTCCTGCCTTTGAGGGGCTTATGGCCTAGTGGGAGAGCCACATATGCATTCCCTGAGTGTTTTCGCAGCTCTAAGTATTTCAATAGTGTACTGTGAGTTCAGTCTACTGCTGGCTGCAGTAGAAAACAAGAGTCAGGGACTGTTTCTGTAATTCATGGGATTACTTGCAGTAACTGGCGATGGGCCTTGAAGAAGGAAGAGGTGCTCTTCTTCAAAAGGCTACATAACAGGCTGAGGGAAAAGCCTGACTGTGGGTATCTGGAGCCTAGGAGATTGGAAGAGAAGGAGGCATTCGAAATGATTTAAAGGTTCTGTCGCTGGGCGACTGGCAGGATGATATGATCTGACAGAGGAGAAGGGAAAGAGGAAGGAGGCAGTGACTGGGGTTGGGGATGAGTCCAGTTTGAGACATGTGACTTGAGGAAATGGTGAAATATATCCGGCTTCTAGTTAGAAAACTATTTTAAGGAAATTTGGCACAAGGTCCCCAGAATTCAGATTTAAACTGCATTTTTAGAGCTTTTCCACTGGGAAAAGGGGAAGGACACATTCATATTTTAGAGAAATTCACAAATCTACTTTGACACATGATAACTACAGCTACGAGATGAAAAATAGCAGCAGGCAGAAAATGAACTCAGATAGAAAACTCCCAGTAATGACGCATTTGGCATAAAACTTTGTTCCTGTGAGTGCCACCTGCTGCTCTCGGCATCTACTTTATCTTCCTGGCTCTGCTGCCTCCTGTCTGTGAGACCTGGACAACAGAGAAGATAAAGGGTCCTTTACCTTCTACATGAGACTCCTCAGCAAACAAAGGTGTCGCTATCTGTCATCCAGGTCCAGTTATGTCTTTTTGGTTCTAGAATTCCACAGTGGAAACAGAATCTGAAAACTTTTACTCGCTTATTAAATCATCAAATGCTTAATGTGAACATTTTCAAATGTGCAAATGTCTGATTTCAAAGACTGGGGAAATCTGTGATTGCCTTGTATGTATCTCCTTACTGGTGTAGCATGAAGTTTGGGGAACAATTAGGTTGATCTTTATCTTCTCTGGTTCTTTTAAAGAAGTCAGCATTTTGATATGCTTTCTATTTCCGCTTTTTGAAGACCACTTTCATGCCAGCCATGATGAAGCAGAGGCTGACCTGAAACAGAAAAGAGCTAAAGAATGTCTACTGCATACAGAGACCGTTGGCACATTTCCTGTGGCCAGAAGACAGCAAACCCCTGTCCCAAGCATTATTTTATTTGGAATTTCAAGCTTATAGAGGATTTTCTTTCCAAGAGTTGGGCAAACCTCTAGGTAAGATTGAATAGACAATTCTACTTAGACTTTCAGGGCTGCTTCAGGTTGAAATGGTCTGTTTCCGGAGGAGGGAGTCAGTCAGAGATTTCCGTGTTCAGCGGGGCAGCCAGGATTAGCTGGGCTGCCTGGCATGCCGAAGACAGTGACTTAATAGGGAGAAGCACACTTATACCAGCATAAAATGGCAGAGAGGCTCATAAGGAAAACCGTGGAGTAAGTAAAACATACTTATTTACTTTTAATTATAAAACAACTGTATCGTAACAAAACAAAATGAAATAAAACAGAAGTGTAAAAAGTAAAATTCTCTCCCCACCCAATTTCGTTCTCCCAAAGAAACCATTGTTAAAATGGCTTGAGATGTATCTTTTCAGGTATCTTTTTAAACTTATATGTGACGTATACGATGACATTTTGAAGTGTTCTGTATCACACTCTAACCTGAGGTTTTATCATGCCTGGCGGGTTCTAAATAATGCCTCATTTGTAGACGGGGGTCAGACGAGGTCTGGGTGAGAATGGTCTCAACCCGATGAGTGAGTCTTCGTGCTTTGCTGCTGTGGCCCCCTTCCTCTGAATCTTCCCAGGGGCTCGCTGTCGTCCATGGCTCCCCATCCCCAGCAAGCTTCCCTTCCTGAACTCTCCCTTTCCTTCATGGTCCTACTGCTCTTGGGGTTATGTGACTTTGGTTAATAAACACGTGTTGAGGTGGTCCTCTGTGCCTGGCTCCACACTAGGCAGTGGGGATAGAGATTAGACACAGGGAAGTGGGCCCTGATTCCATCTCCAGTCGTTTGGCAAGACCAGTTCTGCTTCTTTCTCTTGTTTTCTGTCCGTGCCTTAGTTATAGGCCTCCCTTGCCTTCCTCCCGGCTGTTGCAGCAGCCTCACTCTGCCCTCCAGTTTGTTCCTGCATCGTGGCCAGTTCATGGCCCTAAAGCACAATGCAGTTGTACCCAGTCCCCCCCTGTTATGAGGAACAGAGGTTCACAAGTGTGCTCTGCAAGGCTTGGGGGCCCGAGAAATCCTTTCAGAGTATCTACAAGATCAAAACTATTTTCATAACAGTGCCAAGATTTTGTCTGCTGTTACAAAGCCACGGTGGGCAGCGCTGCTGGTGCCTGAGCACAGGTCGAGGCAGTGGCACCGAGCTGTGTTAGCAGTCATTGCGCTCTTCACTCGCTCGGAGTTCTTCTAAATGCCACTCCACTTACGAATGTCCTTGATTAAGCAGTGAAATTATTAATTTTATTGAATCTCAACCCTTGAGTACACATCTTTTCAATATTTTGTGTGACAGAATGGAAATACTCATAAAGCACTTCTGCCCCCCACAGCAAGTGATCACTGGGGAGAGCACCTGTGGGATGTTTGAACTGCAAGCCGAGCTATCCAGTATTTTCATTTTTACTTGAAAGAATTACTGACCGTTAGTGAGGTTGGGACCAGATGTTGGGGGGACCTGTAGGCCACAAGCTTGGTGATCAGACGTCAGCCTGCCTTTCTCAGCCTTTTATACTGTCCTTTACTGACTGCTCATGTCATTTTTTTAATTGAGGTAAAATCGACATACATTAATGTCAGGTGCACAACATAATGATTCAATATTTGTATACACTGTGAAATGGTGACAATAAGTCTAGCTAACATCTATCACCATACATAGTCACAGAATTATTTTTTTCTTGTGACCAGCACTTTTAAGATGTACTCTCTTAGCAAGTCGCAGACCCACAGCACTGTCCTGTTAACTACGGAGTCCCCGCTGTGCACGGCACCCCATGACTGACTGACTTCGTAACTGCACATTTGCCCCTTCGCCTCCCTCCACCCATTTCCTCCGCGACTCCCCACCTCTGGCAACTGCCACTCTGTTCTCTGTGCCTATGGGCTTAGTTCTGCTTTTGTTTTTGTTTTTGTTTTTGATCCCACATGTAAGTGAGATCACACCATATTTGTCTTTCTCTACTCATTCCACTTAGCATAATGCCCTCAAGGCCCATCCATGTTGTCACAGATGGCAAGGTTTTATTCTTTCTATGGCTGAATGATATTCCATTGTGTGTGTGTGTGTACGTGTGTATATAATTTATATACACACGTACACACACACATACTCAATATATTACATTTTTTTATTCATGCATTCATCGATGGACATTTAGGTTGTTTCCATATCTTGACTATTGTAAATAATTTAAGTATTGCATTGAACACGGGGGTGCACATGCCTATTCAAGTTAGTGTTTTCGCTTTCTCTGGATAAATACCGAGAAGTGGGGTTGCTAGATCATACGGTAATTCTGTTTTCCTGCGTGCTATTTTTTAAACACATACTTTCTTTGCCCCTCTTGCCCTTTCTCTTGTCATTCCCCCCACCAGGAGATGCAGTGACAGCTATGAAGGCTGCCTGTGACCCAGAATCAGAGCAGGGGAAGAAGATGGGCCTGAAACTAGACCTTTTGCCTCTGAGAATCTTACTGCCCCAGCTCTGTTTGGAGCCTGTTGTGAATCACTGCCCTGCTGGCACTTTAGTGGGCCTCAGATTTCTTTTACGGTGGTTGAGTGAGACACTGTGGTCTGCATAATGCTGCCCAGCCTTGCTACACACAGGACTCTTGGGGAAACTTGTGAAGTGCTTTAGCCCCAAAACACTTACAGACTGTCCTTCGATTGAGCTGATTTCACAGGTGGCTTCTTTCATCCACCGTGTGTTAAATTGGACTATTCTGTTGGCATGTACCCTTTCCTTGACCTTGTCCCCTACGTAGTAATGACGTCATCAGAAACCAAATCAGCCAACTAATAGGTCTGACAGAAAAGGAATGTAACCTTGTACCTGATGCAAGAGCTGCTGTGAAATAATGTGGTTGGACCGGTTCACAGCTCTCCTACATTATATTCCAAAACACAAAAGACAAAGCTATCTGAGAGCAAGAAGAAACTTCTGGTGAATTACGTTTCACATTAATATAATAATGATAAAGTGGCATAATGCCCTTGCATTTGTGTAAGCTATAGCAGGGCTGACCAACCTTTTTGACATCATGGCACACACAGAAAATGATATTGTTCAGCCCGACGAGAGGATCAATATCTCATTCGCAGCACATCAGTAGGGAATCTCTGTGTTAAGGTTTCTAAATAAAAGCATTCTCACTGGTGTCTGGCTAACTCTGATTGGCTACCCACTTCTGCTTTCAGCATTAATGTTTAAATATAGTGTAATAGTTTAAAGTTTGAGTTCTGAGCCAGACTATCCAGATTTAAATCCTAACTCTGCCACCCACTAGCTATGTGAGCATGGGCAAATTACTTAATCCCCTTGTCCCTCAGTTTCTTCACCTGTAAAATGTGAAAATAATGATACCTCATAGAATTGGGAAGATTAAATAAGTTAGTATATGTAAAATGTGTTATTTGTAAAGTGCTTAGAACATTGCCTGGCATACGGTAAATGCATGTAAGCGTGTGCATACTATAACTACTTGTAGTAGTAGTGTTTACTTTGACCACTATCACATGGCTTCAGAGAAGGGAATGTTCTGGGCTCAGTCTCCCCAGGCCGCCCCTGAGACCTTTTCCTCTGCCTCACATTTCTTAGTCTGGGCCTGTTCCTTAAGAGTGTCCATCCCCCTTCCTTTCCTTGCCTCTGTTTCCTTTCATCTTCTGTTTCCATTTGTTTGGGGGCCTTCAGCCAGGTGATGAATGAGAAAAGAGCTGAACTGATAATTGTACTCATCAGCTTGCCCTCACCTATTATTGCTTCTCTAGAAAGCTCTTGTGACTGAGGGAAAGAAGTCTCAGAGAGTGGGAGAGGAGTGAATCATAGACCTTGGAAAGGACTCTGGAGTGGCTGGAAGAGGAACGTGAGCTGAGGTAGCCGAACTGGTAGCCCACAGAGTCCGTTCTTAGAGGGACAGTGATCATCTGACACCACGTGCTAAGGTAGGAGCTGGTTAGTTCTCTGCAGGCTCTACCAAAATATGGGGAACAGAGCTGGTGGCTTTGGAGCACTGTGGCTCATAGGACTTCCTGGAGAAATGACACAGTTCTTTCAGAAGATGGGCTTTGGAGTTAGCTGCGAGGGGAGGTCAGCACTTGCATGCCGCGAATATCTGTTGCCTTTGCAGGCCTGCCGGGTGAGACTCCCCATGTGCTCTGTGAGGTCTCTGGGCCCTCGCCCCAAGCAGGGGCAGGTTGGTTGTTGGATCTGTATCTTTAATAGCTACTACACTAACAGTACAATTAATACTTACCGACTAACAGATTTTACAAGAAGGGAAACATACATTCCTACTCTTATTTTAATGGAGAAAACATGGTCAACTTATGCTTAGGACTAGAAACATGTATAACGATCGATGATAATGATCATACTGTGATGGTGAGACTGCAAATGCTCTGCCTCTGCTTACTCCTTGGCTGATTTGCCATCACTTCCCCACATACTCTCTGTTCCAGCAAGCCTGAACAATCTACAGTGGCACTAACTGGCCATTCTGCCTCTCCTTCAGGCCTTAGCACATGGTCTTACTCCGACTCTCCCCAGCCTCCGCCCTGGCCAGTTCCCACTCATCCTTCAGGTGCCAGCTTAGCTGTCCCTTCTTGTAGTTACCAGACTGAGTTAGCTGCCTCTCTCCTGCTCCACGGCACCTGGTACTCCCCTGTCACAGCACTTGTCCCACTGTATTGAAATTGTTTTACGTGTCAGTGGATTTAAGTTCCATAAGGGCAGAAACAATACCTCCTCTTGTATTCTCGCTGTCTAGTACTGGACAGTGAGTAGGAGTTGAGTCAATACAGTATGTGTGTAGTGAATACGGCAGGAGTGCTTTCGCTTCTAGGTTCTTTTTTGGTACAACAACCGTGTGATAAAGGCAGCCCAGGCCAAACTGAGACCTCATGTTGTATATGAAGACGCTGATACCCAGCGAAGCCAAGCAACGTGCCAAAGCTCACGCAGAGAGCCAGGATTTAAAGTGGTGTCTCTCAGACTTGAATGTTCAATGCATTTTTTCAGTTTTGCATTTTTCCTTTTTAAAAATAACATTTAAAAAGGACAAAAATTAAAATAGAATGTTTTGTTTTTCAGGATTATAAAAATATCTTCAAGGCACCAATATCCCTGAAACATTTCTTTTCACCAAATGTTGAATTTCAACCCAGACGTGATCTTTTAAAAATGTATAGTCAGAGTCTAAATTGCGATATGCATTGGAGAAAAATTATCATGTATTTTATGGAAAAATAAAATGGGACAATAATAGTGTAAAAAGTAATAAATCTTATTGTACAACTTGGAGAATACTGAAAAATATAAGGAAGGAAATAAAAATCACCCCAGCATGCAGAGAAAACTACTACAGGTTAGAAATGGCCTAGCCTTGGGGAGCAGTATAGTGTTTGAATCCCAGTAAACCACTAACTAGATGTTCGACATTTGGTAGATAATTTAGCTTCTGAGCCTTGGTTTTCTCACTTGGTATATGGTAAAATATTTACCTTTTAGGATCATTGTAAGAATTAGAGATAATGTCTAAATGCCTGGCACATAATAGGTACTCCTTCAAATTAGAGAAGTATTGATATATTTGTGTATTTTTTAACTAACTATTTCTTTTCTCTTTCTCTTCTTTATTTCTAAAGAGAGGGAGAGAAACATCAATGTGTGATTGCCTCCTGTGCACCCCCACTGGGGGCCTGACCTGGCCTGCAACCCAGGCATATGCCCTGACTGGGAATTGAACCGGCAACCCTTTGGTTCGCAGGCCAGCACTCAATCTATTGAGCCACATCAGCCAGGGCTAACTAACCATTTTTTATTGGTTGATTAATTTTGAGAGAGAGAGAGAGAAACATTGATCTGTTGTTCCACCTATTTATGCATTCATTGGTTGATTCTTGTATGTGCTCTGACCGGGGATCAAACCCACAGCACTGGCGTATTGGGAGGACGCTCTAACCAACTGAGCTACCCACCCAGAGCTGTGTATTTCTATATAGTTTTTCTTATCTGTTGTGTGTGCATGCACATGTTTTTTTGAAGTACATTTATAGTAAGAATATCATTGAGTCCTCACAGGGTTGCTAGAAAAAGCGGGTATTATTTTCAAACCACTCTGTAGATGAGAAAACTGAGACCTCCAAGAGGCAAAATAATTTGGTCTTGGCACTGTGGCTGGTACTGTCTGCACCAGGACCCTCAGTCTGGTCTCCTGACGCCAAGCCCATGTGCCTTCCCTATCAGCAGTGTGCATCCTTTCCAGCTCCACCTCCACCAATACACAAATGGTGGACCCTGGAACCCTGCCCGAGACAAAGGCTAGGGGAGGAGGTGGCAGAAGTCCTGGGAGCCTCCACACCAGCTAGATTCAGTCCGAAAGCAGAAAAGAAGTGCCCACTTCCTTCTCTGAAATAACAGACACGTTGCCCAATCCTATAGCATGGACCAGGCTTCTTCCTAGAAAGTTAAAAACCTTTTGGGTCACAGTGTTCTTTCTGAGAGGAAATTTATCAGGGAGCTCATAAAAGTGAATAGCTTTACTCTGTTGTCTCCAGGGCAAAGCTGCACCCAGATTTCTTTCAGCATGTGCACTCAGTACTTAAAGGGCTGAGGTGACACGCACTGCGCCTAACACCTAGTGTGTGCATCAATTTATATCATTTTCACTTCAGTGCATGTCTTCTGATGGTTGATTTATGTCTGGCTGATAGGAGATACATAGAAGAACAGGTGACAGTCCTGGGCTCTAGGAACATTGGGGAGATCTCAAGGCCATATAACATCAGTGCTCTGATTCCGTTTCCAGCAGGGTGTTTGGAAGCAGAGGATGGAGCACTGACTTCTAATTCTGTGCAGTAATAGCATCTATTTGCGTGGTGCCTACCAGTGTTTGCACAAATCTTAACTCAGTCAGAGGGAAGGAGACTTTTGAGGTGGTTTTAATTGCTGAGAAGACTTCTTAGGCCAAAGGAAGGAGGTGAGCTGAAGACCCGCTTGACTGTGGAATCTTGCCCTCTAAAGACTCTTTTATCAAATGATTGCATGCATAATAAATGAAGGCTCCACAGTCCCTGCAGGTGGACTGTCTGTGATAAAATAGAGCATGTGGACAGGCTCCAGAGAGGAAACTACCCACCCCTTGGTAAGATCATGGCACCTCTCCCTCCCCGTCCCTCAGTGTAAACAGGGAAGTTAAGCATGTTTTTTCATTTCACTGTCTTCCTGCATTTTTCTCTTCCTAGTTTCAAAAACAACTCTCCTTCAGCAAGTTCTGTTTCCAAGGAAAGTCTTAACCATTTGTCCCTTCTGGCGTGCCCTCTGCCAATGAAATCCATGCAGAATAGACCAGGTACTCTGTCTTTTTGTGTGTGAGACCATAAAATCTAATACTGAGTGTGCAGCAGTGCTCAGAGGTGTGCTGCTTCCACAGGAGGCTCCCTCAGCCCCGCTGTGGTAAACACCAAGTAGAAATTGCGGCTAACAGGGTTTTCTAGCTAGAGTTGTAAGTACGTCTGAGCATCCCCTGTGAACTATAAAGCCGCCAGCCCTCTTGCTGCTCCTGCATTGCCTGCCTGTGGCTGTTTTGCTTGTCCTTAGACCTTCCATCAGAGTGTGGGCAAGGGATGGAGAAAGAGAAGTGAATCCAAAATCTGTCTACTCTGCACTTGGCTTGCAGTGCTGGCAAGAAAATAGATGGGGACAAGGGTTGACGCTGGACTGCACGCACAGGCAGAGCCAGAGGAACAATGGTCCCTCCTTCTCAGCCTGCTATCCAAATGGTGGGTGCCCTCTCCCTGAGCTCCTGAAAACGAGTGACGCTGTGTTTTATTACTGTAGAGTTTCTCCCTCTGCTGAGCAGCTTTTTTCCTTTTAGTATACCTCGGAGAGGGTGGCTATTGGGGTGCTGATATTTCATTTTGTAATTTTTTAAAATTCATAGCGTGTTGCACAGGATATATCTTGTGCTTGAAGCTGTTGGCTAGGGTACTATTTTGAGATTCTCTGTGGATTCCTTTTATCCATGTGTTTATCTGTTCTGTAAAGCATAATTGAAAATCTGCTGTCATTAGATCCTAAAAATGGAAGAAAGAAGGCACCCAAATTGAGCTGTCAGACACTTGGCTGCCTAACCATGCTTTCTCGTCTGTGGTGTTGCAAAGGGCCGTCATTCTGTGTGCTTCCTCTTAATGGCTGTCGTGTGCTTGCTCCCGAGAACAGCATAGAAGGCGTGCATCGGCTCTAATCAATCTTCCTGAGCAGACTTGCCATTTCTCTGATCGTGTTCAGCTGGGGTCCTCTGAGAAGAGAGTGGGCCTTTTCCCTCAGTGGGCAAAGAGCCAGCTTCCATTTCAAAATCTCTCAGAAAAAAAATCCAGCAACCCAGAGCCTATGTTTATGGAAGGTTGGTCTACAAGTCTTTCACACTGTATGCCCCATCAGCACTTCAGTGCCTCTATTTTAGAAGGATGTAAAGGTTTAATCACCCTGGTGGGGATTTAGACCCAGAAACTTCAGAGAAATCTTATTATTTCTAACTGCAGGCAAAGAGTATTAAGGCTCCACTCTGGATCAGGGGCATGACATGTTCTACAAGTAATTTATCTTTACCAGGGGAAGGCCCTACTAGAGTGTCTTAGAAACAGTTCAGTGATTGGGCACTGGCTCATTATTCCTCCTTTTCTCTTTCCCCTTCTCAGTCTCCTGCTTATTCTTTCTGTCCCTACTTTTTCCTGCCCAACCTGTCCAGTGTTTGCATATCTGCCTCCCAAATCTTCCCTTTAACAAGGGGTATCAGGGGCTTGCCAGTGAGAGAAAATAATGCTTTTGCAATGAATGACTCATCCAGAAGCCTGATGTAGACTTATCAGCTGCAGACTTCTGAACAGATCCTACCTGAATCCTCTAAGGAGCAGAGGAGGGAAGAATATACTGTGGCTCCATAGCACTGTCTGTGCCCTTGGACAGGAAGTCGTCTAACCCTCAAACCCGTCCCCTGCTCTATTGTACCTTCACGGAGGCAGTCTCCACTGAAGGCCTTTTGAATCCCTGTGCCATCCTCACAGGAATGTTGCTAACCATGATTTCATTTGCATGGACCCCCGCCCAACCTCACCCTCCTTCCTGTCTTTCTCATGCTGAAGCTGGAGGATGTTCCAGGTGGGATTCTGCTTGGGGACTATAGTTTGATTGGTGGCAGATCTAAATCCAGGTGCTAATGAGCTTGGGTAAAGCAGGCTAACCTTTTTTAATCTAGTCTGTCTGTCTGAGTTTCTTTTCATGGTTAATGGTCTCGTATGATGCTTTTGCCTTTTGTTTTGCCCCCTGGGTCAAAACAAATCAATAGTCCTCACAGATGTTTAAAAACCATCAGTGTAAAGCTCCTGGGTCTCCCCCCATCCCTTTTTTTCTCTTCTGGGTAAACTTACAGCCTAATCAGTGCAGTGATATCTCCCTTCCATCTCCTCTTTTCTCCCAGAGATGGGCAGCAGTGAACCCCTTCCCATTGCAGAAGGCAACACAAGGAAGAAGAAGAAACGGAAGTCCCGGGCCGCTGACTTTTTGCCTGGAAAGTTTGAAGGTTGGTGACACAACTCTTAGATCAGGCCTGTGGCTCCCCAGTCGTGGGAGGAGCATCCTGAAGCCCATGGGTCTAGATCACAGGATCTGTGTCGTCGTAGAGCCAGCTCATGCTTGTGTGTGTGACAAGGATGAAAGGTAGGGATGCAAGCATCTGCACAGCGGAGTGACAGAGAGAGCAGAGAGGGGAAAAGCCCCTGGGTGATGCACAGGTCTCCTCTGAATGGTCAAGGGACAGAAAGACCAATCGGTCAGAGTTATACACGCAATGAGATGGTCTGGTGTGTTCCAGCCCCTTTCAGATGTGACATTTCCTTCAGCTACTCCTGGAAGGGCTGCTGAGACGTAGAACCACCGCGTGAGAGGAAGAGAGGGCCAGGGCCACAACTGAAACTGCAATCTTCTGTATGCAGAGACCTTGACTCCAACAGATTGCAGCTGCTTGTGCTGTATGAGTTTGACACTGTTTTAAGAGTGAACGCTGTGTTCAGGGGACACAGTGTCAGTCATCAAACATTCTGAGCACTGTGTGAGGCGCCAGGCACAGCACTGGTCCTGTTATCACTGGGCATGTGGTGGGGTGAAGAGGATCATTGGTCACTTCTGCCAAGGACTGAAAGGATCAGTAGTGCTCCTAGGAGTGACCTGCCCCTTCATCCATTTTGTTTCTTTTGTGAAACTTGAAAGAGCTTCCCCTCATGGTCCCTCCTTCCAATATTGCAGGAACACTGACGAATTCATTGTTTTGTAGAGCAGTTCTAGTCACAAGCCCTTTTTATGCATCAGGAATGTTGGCCTTCCAACCACCAACCCATTCTGACGTGTGTAAAAGGCTAATGCTAAAGTGCCCATTGTGAGTAAAGCATTTTATTTAAAATACTTCGAAACAGAAATATGTATTCTTTTGTTTCTTTTTTAAAAATTGTATTGAATTTATTCAGGGGACACTGGTTAATAAAGTTGTACAGGTTTCAACTGTACAATTCTGTCGTATATTGTCTGTATGCCATCTTGTGTGTTCACATCCAAAGTGAAGGCTCTTTCTGTCAGCATTTTTCCCCCCCTTACCCTCTTCTACCTCCACCTGCTCCTCATTCCCTCTGATAATTTCCATACTGTTATTTGTGTCTGTGAGGGGTTTTTTGGGGGGTTTTTTGCCTAATCTCTTCACCTTTTTAACCCAGCCCCCTAACCCTCTCCCCTCTGACAGCTATCATTCTGTTTTCTGTGTCTATGAGTCTGTTTCTATTCTGTTTTCTTTATTTTGTTCATAAGATTCCACATATTAGTGAAATCATATGATATTTACCTTTCTCTGACTGGCTGATTTCACGTAGTATAATACTGTCCAGATCCATCCATGCTATTGCAAAAGGTAAGGTTTCCTCCTTTTTTACATCTGCAGGGTATTACATTATGTAAATGTACCACAGCCTTTTTATCCATTCATCTGCTGATGGACACTTGGGCTGCTTCCATATCTTGGCCATTGTAAATAACGCTGCAGTGAACATAGGGACCCAACAGTGTGTATTCTTAAACAGCTGCCAAGACCAAACCGTGATAAAGCCAAGAATGTACTTAGTGTGAGGTCTTGTCTGTGTGCTTGTCTTTAACTCACACAGTCGACGTGTGTGTATGGGGCGGAGGGGGTAAAGAGAGAAGGCATGGACAAAAGTCCTGAGGTTTTTTAAATAGCTTCCAAATCAACAGATCTTGCTCTTTCAATGAATATAAGAGTATTTCCTGTTATTCAGGGGTGGTTTGTGCAATCACAGGGCTGCTCATGACTCAGAGTGATAAAATCTAATTGCATGGTAAAAAGTATTCTGCTCAGTCTGTAGGTATAAGTGCCAGGCTGCCTTAGTGGGGAAAAGCTGAGGAATGGAGGCCACGGGAGAAGGGGGTCAGCTGAGCAGAGGCCGTGGGGCAGCCATGGCTGCCTGTCAAAGGGGCTCGGTGAGCTTGTGCAGGTCTCCTGAAAGTTCTTTCAACCTGGGCCTATTACCCTGTTAGAACCACTCCGACTCAGCACCCTAAAAACCTCGAGGCATCCATTTACATGTATGTTTGTCTCCTGTTTCCTGTGGGTGGCTTCTGGAAACTTCTCAAAAACATCCAGTGAGTTTCTTGGTGTGTGATATAAAGTAAAACAAGGCTTTCTTCCCCTTTGTATCACCAGTACCTAGCACTGAGCTGGGCACGCAGGCACTCAGCAAATGAGTAAATGGATGCACGGTGTCCGTTCAAGTTATGGCCCTCCTATAGGGACCCCCAGATTCCCTAAACAGATACACAGAAGCTTTCCCTTCCCTGGCCCCTTTTTACTGTGTCTTGTCTCTCTGTGGTAGTATTTCCCACTGTCTGGTTTACTCTGGGGCCCCTTGTGTATGTGTCTGTCTTCCCCATGGGACTGTGACCCTCAAAGGGCAGGGACTATATTTTATCCCTCCCTCTGTTCCTATTATGATTCTAATATGCTATCTGACACATAGTAGGTACTCAGGATGTAGGTGTGCCAAATTGAAACCCTTCCACTGAACTCATTTCTAAAATGGGGAACAGGATGCCTTCAGTGTGTCCTACTTGTCAAGAAACTGAGCCCTGAGACAGTGGGAGAGCTCATGGTCGTCCTCGTCACTGTGCTGTGGAGTCATCACGTGCCTTGTTGTCAGACCAAGGGAGCTGAGTGACAGAGACTCTTCTTCCCGCCTTAACTTTCAGAGGGTAACTCATCCCGTTATTCCTCTCATCCACTCCATCTCCAGATATGTACAAGCTGACCTCTGAATTGCTTGGAGAGGGAGCCTATGCCAAAGTTCAGGGTGCTGTGAGCCTGCAGAATGGCAAAGAGTATGCTGTCAAAGTGAGTATCTCATCTGGATGCCAGGCTTTACTTTATAAATAGTCCGCCCGAAACCAAATAAATGTTATATTCCCCAATACAGTGGCTCAGTAAGAAACAGGGTTCCAAAGCAGTATCTGCTGGATTCAAATGTTGATTTCTCTGCTTGCTGTGTGACATTAGGCAAGTTACTTAACCTCCCTCTCCATCAGTTTCCTCATCTGTAAAATAGATGTCATAACAGAACCTATATAATATTGCTGTGAGGATTAAATAAGTTTATGTGTGTAAAGTGCTTTAGAACAGTACCTAGCTCAGAGTAAGCTGCTTCTTATTAAACTGGCAAATGAAGTTAGCGTCAGGGAGTAGATGGACAGATTTGGAATTAGATGATCTACCTGAATTTGTGTTTTGACAAACTGCGATTTGACTTTGGGAAAGTCACTGAATCTCCTTGAACCTCAGTTCCCAGGTCTCTCAAATGAAGATAATAATACCTGCCCTTCCTGTCTCATGGATTGGTTATGAAGATGAAAATAAAAATAAACTGGTATTAGTAGAAAGATTTTGCAAATTACAAAATGCTGTAAAGTGATGTATCATGATAATGAGAACAGAGCACTCAGCTGTGGGCAGGAGAGGTGGCTTCTAGCTACATGACCTTGGGGTGGCTTACTTCTCCCCTCCGTGCTTCCATTTACTGACTTCCCTTGGAAGAAGGAACGGATCCAGAGCAGCGGTTCTCCAAGTGTGGTCCCTGCCCCAGGGCCTTTCTATTTTTCCCAAGTTTCCAAGTGATTCCATTACCCACCAAAGTTTGAGAACCACTGATCTAGGAACAAGGTCTTATTGCACCCAAGGGGGCAATTCACATTTATTTCAAATCATCCACCTCAGCTGCCAGGTCTAATTGCTGCCTCATATGGGCAAACCCAGCCAAACTGACTCCTGAAAGCGGTGGTGTCTTCTTTAACCAACCGGCCATAGTCCCAGCGGTGGGTTTGTAAAGTAGAACTCTTCTGCTAAGCCATGTTCCTTTTTGCCAGGGGTATTGCTCTGTATGGTAACAAAGGCGCTATCTCATTTCCTTTTTGGAAACCGATCAGTATAAATTACAAGTAATTTTTTTAAATATGCCCTAAATGTGGTAAAAACTACAAATGTCAGTTGATTTTCAAATGTCTGACTACATTTCTGGATGATAGTCCTATTTCTTCAAAGTTGGATCACAAGAGGACAACCAGGCCCTTCCTCCATGTCCCCTGGTATCTTTGGGCAAGGTGGCTCCAGACTTGGCAATTCTGGGATTTCAGCAGTTCTGCCCATGTCTCATGTTTCCCCTGTTCCTTGAAAGTTCCCTGGAGATGGCCTGCTTCTCCCAGCATGGCTCCACAATACTCGGTCTTACTTGGGCTTTCCCTACCAGCATCCAACTGATAAATACTAGAGTCTCAGTGTGGGAATGGAATTTCAGGATAACCTAGTCCTGAATTTCCTCTGTAACTCCTCAAATAGTTGGTCCATGTTCCACTCCCCCATTACCTTCTCAGAGAAAATTATGCCATTGCTGGATAGCCTGCCTGCTAGGAAGTTCTTCCTGACTTTGACCTGAAGTATTTGGTGAATGAACAAGTTACGTGGCTTCTGTCCCCCAGCTCTACACCTCTTTGTGCAGAAAATGGGTCCAGAGGTTACTAACAGACATAGACTTACTTAGAAAAGTACATTGGTCATGAATGTTTGTGCTGCAACATATTGGAGAAGTTTGAGGTGCTCTACCCAGCGTTCATGGAACGAAGGAACAGAAAGTCATCATCTGCTGCCCACTCATCCCGCGGGGCCATAAAGCAGAGCCACCTCTGCAGAACACTTGCCCACAGACTCCACTTGACACAGTTGGAGCTCCGGATGGGTCCGTAGAGACGTTCAGAGTCAGCCAGCCTCTGTTTAAACCACCTGCTCATCTGCTGGCTCACCCATTCCTTCAGTCCGTACTTGCCAAGCATCTCCAGATATAGGTGGGGAGGAGAGCAGCGCACAGTACCATAGGAGAAGCCCACTGTGTCACAGGAGAGACAGGCCTGTCGGTCCTCTGAGAGAAGTGGTATAAAATGCACACAGGTGCAGGACAGCAAGGGCTTCAGAGGCCACTCTGGGCTTCCTGCCACCTATCAGAGCTGTGGACACAATGCTTTACCCCTTCCCATCTGTGGGGATTGTGTTGTGAGTGTTAAGAGATCATGTACCTAAATGACTTAATGCAGTGCCTGCCAAATAGTAAATTCTCAGAAGAACTGCAGAGGTGGCATCTGAGCTGGGCCCCAGAGCTAGTTCCTATCCACAGTGCCCTTCATCCCCCTTGCTCTTCCTCCAGCACTAGGAGATCCCTCAGTAGAGCTTGTAAATTCTTACCTGGAGGCAGAAAGAGAGGCCCTTGGAGTAAGAGCTGGGTAGAGAGAGCTCTTTGTCTTGCTGCTGCCTCAGTCTCCCCTGGGCAGCTTGGAACTGCCCTCAGAGGCGTTCATGGTGTTGTGCTTGGCCAGAGTCAAACAGGCCCAGCCAGGCTGGAAAGCCCTCGGGCCAGACTGCTGCTTTGCTGACGGATCCATAATGCCTGTGTCACCAAAACCTACTGCAGACGTGTACTTGAAACTGATTTGGGCCAAATTTGGTCTTCCGTTCTGCCACAGGGCTCCTGCGGAGAGGTGTTTTGAGGTCAGGTGGGTGTATTTGACAGATCTTATTCTTCCCACAGATCATCGAAAAACAAGCTGAGCATAGTCGGAGTAGGGTATTTCGAGAGGTGGAGACACTCTATCAGTGTCAAGGAAATAAGTGAGTATAGTGTTGGGTTACTTGCTCTTTCTCTGGGGGGACACGTGGCCGCAGAAAAGGAGGTCATTACCATCTCCTGCCCCCAACTCTCACCCCTTTCCCCACAACTGTGTGTAACTCTTTCCATCTTTCAATGCTTAAAAAAAGAGAGGAGAAATAACAGCGGCAAAGAAGCCAACCCCTGTTTGAGCCGATACACTATAAATATCAGCAATTCAGGTATATCTGAAGAGTGAGAAACCTGACTGAGTGCCTGGGACACAAACGGGGTTTGATGTCTTTCAAGTACCTGTTGAAGCTAGGCTGACTGAGTGCTGCCTGGTGGAAACCTTTAGGAGCCTGCTTTGATTATAGATGAGGATGACGAGAACCACCAGGAATACGTGCTGCTGTTTTCTGTTTCTAGGATGGTCACATACGTGCAGCTACCACCGAGGGTCCTGAGACCTGGTCTGATCCTCTGTGCTTGATAACTGGGCCAAGGTGCTCTCTAGCCCTGTCTTAGTCTGCTCACCACCAGCTCCAAATGAGTGGCTGTCCCACTGTGGCTTTAAATCAGGGTCACCTCTAAGACTCCGCTTCCCCCTCTCTTTCCTTCCCTGGCAGGGTCAGCAGGGAGCCAGTGGCCCAGTATTGATGGCTTTGTCATTAAGCTCAGAGGATGGGGGCTGCTGTTGATTTAACTCCAGGCACTGCCTCTACAGTCTTCTTTCAAATTAGGCCATTTTGGCCATCTTATTTGGACGCCTTCACACTAGTAAAAGCCTGGTGTCTCCCAAAGTGGTCAGCATTTTTTTATGAGGGACAGATTTTTATTTTCAGCCTGCAGCTTCTGAGTTCAGCATTAGAGACTCTACTTGGTTTATTTCGTTCTTTAAAAGAAAAAAAGCCCCCAACACCTCCAATATCCAGGCTGGTGGCTTCCCTACTGAGTTACAAGACGACCTTGTTGGCAGAGCACGGTAATGCTCAGGCAGACAGAGAGTGCTCACCGGGGAAGGCCACAAGTGCTATGGTGGCCGGGAACACGGCCGTTTCATTAAGCAGCGCTTAGCAGTTAGGGTCTAGCGGTGCCCACGTTAGGCCCCAAGTCTATTTGACAGATGTTTCCATTTTCTCCAGGCAATGTAAATACTGCCCCGTGATTTATGGGCAAGAGGGAGGGCAAGTAATTATTTGCTGCTTGCCTCCAGGACACACACCTACTATTCAGCGTTATTAGCCGCAATTGCTTCCAGTCGGCTGCAGATTTTATTCAGTTTAATGTGACCGGGACTTTTTTATAACTCTACCTAGTGGGTTTTAGGGTTGGGGTTTGACAGCACAGACTTGGTGAAAACACCAGAGACTAAACATTATGGAAAGATAAGGTGACCTGAATCTTGCTAACACCATTGGCTACTTCTCGAACATGGGTCTTTAATAAGCATTCTGATTTCAAGTTCATTTCTGCCCTGTTACAGGGTGTTGTATATTTTTTTCATTGTACATTTGTAAATGGGCTTTAATATATAATACCATTTCTCCTTTTTTTTTTTTTTGCTTTTCTTCCTATTTTTCCCTATTTAAGGAACATTTTGGAGCTGATTGAGTTCTTTGAAGATGACACAAGGTTTTACTTGGTCTTTGAGAAATTACAAGGAGGTACTTAACTGTTGAGTATGTGTTTGGACTTCTGATTAAGACGCAGGGTAGTGATCATTCATCATGAATCCCAGAGACGTCTAAAACGAGTCAAGCTAATAAAAAGGATGAAGGACTTAAAACTGCCCTTGATTTGGGAGAAGGGAGGCTGGAGGGAAGGATGATAATTAGCATTTTGCAGAGCTTAGAATGTCACCTGTGTGGGCATTCTGTAGATGCCTTCTCATTGTAATAGGGCTCATGTATAGAATACACGTAGTCACCAATCTATCAATCCAGGTTTTGACATGCTCTCTATTTAACTGAATTAATTGTGGGTGGAAGCTCTTACACACATTGTGAAGTCCAGAAAGGCTCACCAGGAGAGAGGATGGTCCCATTGTTTAGGACACACACCCGGGACAGAGAGAGGCCTGAGAAGGTGCCTCTTTCACATAGAAAGTTGCCATTTCTGACCATCACCACTACTGCCATCCCCCGTACACGTAATCACTGGGATGTATATTGAAGTTGCTTTCCTGACAGAGAGAAGGAGATAGAGAAGCCCTTGTCCTCCCTGTCACTTACTGAACCCTAGGACACGTTTGCAAGGTGGACATTAGGGAGGGTGTCTGGAGCTGAGTGGGGGGCTGCACGGAGAGGCTTGGTGGTTAAGAGACAATGCTTCAGAAACCAGCAACACCAAGTTTAAGTCTAGCTCCATCACTGACTAGCTGTGTGACCTTGGGCAAGTCACTGAACCTTTCCAAACATATTCTCTCTTCTGTAAAATAGGAGTAATGAGGGCACCCACCTCTTTGGGATGCTGTGAGGGTAAATGATAGAATTCATGTGAAATGCTTAGCACAGTACCTGGTAGGCACTGAGGGTTCAGTAATTGTCAGTGGTTAACATTATTAAAACAATTAGGTATGATGGGGGCTAACTGAGAAGTATATAGAATGTTATACTCCACCTTCCTTTTTAACAAATTTGGAAACAAGAGACTCACTGCTGTAAAGCAAACCTGAGACCTAACCAGGAGCTGGTTTTCTCGGAATGTTTCCTAGCACGTTGGGATCCCTTGATTGTTTAATCTGGCAAGTGAAAGGTCTTTCCTCTGCTGTGCATGCCAAAAACCAGAGGTAACAAACCTGTGCCATTTTTAGGTCACAGGGATGACACCTTCAGTCCAGAAATACAGGCTTCCAGTAGTGAGCATAGACCACATGGAGCCAAGCCATACATTCATGCCCATGCCTGCCCTGCCCCACCCAGCAACACTAGGACTGTGAGTTCCATGTTTGAAATGCTAGATGCCGCTGAAACCATATCACTCAGAGTGCAGCTCTACCGAGGTCAGACCCCGTAGGTAAAGAGAATGTGGCTGGCTCAGGGCAACCCATCCCGCAGCATCCAGGCCACAGGTCCTCCTGAGGGGAGGTCTGTGCAGGTTCTGAGGCCAGCCTTACTGGGCTTAAGTGCCGATGCCACCACTTGCTGGTGTACGATCTTGAGCGAGTTGCTTAATCATCCTTGGCTTCAGGTTCCCCATCTATAAAATGGACTTGTCTATTTTGTAACATTGTGGTGAAGCTAGTGTAGATAATCTATTTAAAAAGTGTTACACAGTGCTTGGCATGTAGTGACTACTCAGTAAATGCTAGCCAACAAAATTTACTTGGTCTTTGAGAAATTGCAAGGAAGTACTTACTGTTGAACACATGTTTGGACTTCTAATTAAGGGCCGGGGTGATGATCATCCATCGTGAATCCCAGAGACTTCTCAAAGAAGTTGCCAACAAAATAACAATAGTAATAATAATAATAATAATAATAATAATAGAGAAAGTTTGAAGCAGAACAGTTTTTCTCTTGTTCTAGGCCTTTACACATCCAGTGAGGGTGTGGCATTTCTGTTTGTAGGCTGTGCTCTTGTTTAGATCTGAGATCAGATGCAAAGGAGGAAAAGTTTCCACAGGGCCCCCCAACCCCAGGTCGACTCACTTTTAGATTCCAATAGCCGAATGGCATTTATATCTTTTGGTCATTTTAATAGTTGTTCTGTACTCATCATAGACAGGTACAGAAGATAGCAGTTCCGTTCTGTTCAGTAGTTTTGTGCTGGTACTTCCTCTGTGCCAGGGGCCACACTTGGTGCTGGATATTCAGTAGTGAATAAGCCTATGTTCCCACCCCAAACTTGTGAAAACTTGGCCCCTGAGAAGTTATACTTAGTAGAGCCTGAAGAGGCATGCTTCTGTGTCCCCTCTGCTCCCCAGGCTCCATCCTGGCCCACATTCAGAAGCGGAAGCACTTCAATGAGCGAGAAGCCAGCCGTGTAGTACAGGATGTTGCTGCTGCCCTTGATTTCCTACACACCAAAGGTGAGCCAAGCCTTTGCCTTGGTGGGTAGGTAGGGCTGGCCAGCCTATGGGGGTCAAGGGAGAAAGGCGGGCTGGGCCAGGAGTTGGTACAACCAGCAGGCCCAGCCATGAGGGTATGGGGGAAAACCAGGGTGGCTCCCAGACTTTGGATGTGGGTGGTGGGTAGATGTGGAGCTATTAAGAATTGATAAGGATTACAGAAGAAAGATCAGGGAAGAAAATAAATTTCATCTTGAACAAGGTATATGTGGATGTGTGGATCTAAATGATTTTCTTTTCCTCTCCTAGTGAAGATGCAAAACATGCATCATACAACCATTCTGGTGTAAATAGTTGGGTGTTATCCTTTCTAGTCATTTTAAAATACATAACCTATAGCCCTCACTAGTGTGGCTCCATTGGGCATCATTCTGCAAAGCAAAAGACCACCCACTGGTTCAATTCCCAGTCAGGGCACAGGCCTGGGTTGTGGTTTGGTCCCCAGTCAGGGCTCATACGAGAGGCAACCAATCAATGTTTGTCTCCCATCGACGTTTCTCTCCCTCTCTTTCTCCTTCCCTCCCCCCTCTCTAAAAATAAATAAGTAAACTCTTTTAAAAATACATCACCTGTATTAGCATGATAGTGTGTATGCAGTTTTATATCTTGTTGACAATAAATGGAAAATGCAGTTTTCTACTAACATGGTAAATTCAGGTTATCTGTTGAACTTCACGACGGTAAAGGGCAGGGTTGCTATTGTTTGAATTACACTTTGGTTTATAGTCTTTATATAGGAGTGATTGCGTAGTTAAGAACTTTGGTAGTGTCCTGACTGGTCTGTCTCAGCGGGTTGAGCATCATCCCATGGACCAAAGGGTCACCAGTTTGATTCCCAGTCAGGGCACATGCCCGGGTTGCAGGCCAGGTGCCTGGTTGGGGGTGTGCAAGAAGAGGTGGCTGATCAATGTTTCTCTCCCTTTCTCCCTTCCTTCCCCTCTCTCTAAAAACAAATAAATAAATCCTTTTTATTTAAAAAAAAGGAACTTTATTGTAAATTAAATATTTTTACAAATTGGGTATTTTTGCATTCCATAAATATGTTTATTACATACATTTTTTAAATTTGCCGAACAACAGTGCCATAGGAAAAAAGAAGTCTGGCTCTGCCTTCCTACCAGCTGTGTGCTCCCTCGGTAACAATGCTCGTCCTACAGAGTTACGTTGAGAATGAAGGAAGAGTTGTATCACCAGCAGCAGTTAACACTGAGACAGCACTTGTTATGTGCTGGGCACTACTAAGCCTTTCATCAGTACTTACTGGCTTACATAATTGTGTGTCCGATGTGGGTATTGTGTATGCCTAACATAGGTGGAAGGAACATAGTGCCTGGCACATGGCACATCGTTCTTCAATAATGTTATTTCCTGCAGCCTTATCCCCCACCAGGCAGAAAGCATTTTTATTTTTAATATTAATTCTTTTAAAGCATCCTGCCTGGTGGGGGGCCAAGCAAATAATTTGTGACTTCGCTCTGCTCCCTTCACTTTTGTGGATACAGGCCAACCACCTTGGCTGTGAGTGCTCAGGACCCCTTGTAGGCATCCTGTCCATACACCGCACCTTGTGCCAGCAGCACTGTGCAAACTGGTGTGGCCTGGGTGCGGGAGGTTCAGGTTCATTGATTCTACCTCATTTCCTCCAGTGGCTAGAGAGAGATCTGCAGACTGACAGTGCCCAAGTTGGGGGCCTGTCTTGTGCGTGGGGTGAAAATTCCTAGAAGGGGGTGTCTGTACTTTCCACAGCATGATGAATAGCAGTGGTTCTGTTTCTGAAAGCTGGGATGCGTGCAGGTAACACCTGCCTGACAAAGATTTACAACTGCTCCCCAAGCTGCCTCCATAGATTGCAAAACTGGGTCACGCTTTTTACAAGATCCATACCTTAGAGCGGGGTAAAGGCGGTTTTATTTTTTATTTATTTATTTTTTCACAAGAATGCACCAAAGGGAACAGAGGCTGGAGTGTCTGAGGAGTTCCGAAGTGCTTGTTCACATCTAGCTGGCCAGCTGCCCATGTGCCTAGGAGTTGGAGGGGATGAAAAACGATTTCCAGCTGAACTTGGCTGTTTTCTAAATAACTTCACACTGGGAAGATGAATTGGGCAAGAATGGGTCAGCCCGGAAACAAGTTCCATACTTTTAAATATTGGACACACTGCAGCTTAACCTCTGGGAAATGAACCACAGCAGCTCGATGGCTGGTGTGCTCACAGAGGCAGGCCTATTATTACACATGGCTCTCAGTTCCAGGCTGGGGGACGACTGGGCTATCAGCACCTATTTGGAGAGCAAGGCTCCGTGTGTGGCTCATGATCCTTCTGTGGGAGCACTTGCTGTAATGGAAAATATCTTTCACTTTTAGTGCGGCAAGCTGTAGCCCGACTCAATTTGTGCAGCCTGGACTGAGTTGCTCTGGGTTCTCATTCAATTAGGTGACTGATGAAGTCACTGAGCCTGCTGGAGCCCAGGTTTTTCCTCGAGTGAAGGGTCTCTAGTGGACTGGGCCTCTGTCACCTACTAGGGAGTCGGAGGGCTGCCTGAGAAATTGATCATCCAGGGAGTTTTAGTAGAGCAGACTCTGCTTTTTCCTGTTACCCAAGATTCCTCTGCTGTTTTCTAGTACTTCCAAGTAGTAGCTGTTCAGCTTTCGCTCAGCCTTGCAGCCCTTCTGTCTCTGCATCATGCATTCTGCAGGAGGAAAGAGGAATGGGAAGTTTCTGGGTCCACAACTAAAACTCCATGGCCCTGTGAGCTGGTTCTTTGCCCCCGTCTTTGGTTAGAAGGTGGTTTTCCCGCAGGTGCCTTCTTGTCCTGGTCAGCAGCTTTTAACCCCTCATGGGGTCAGCTGCTATCTGCAATGTCCTTCGAAGGACTGGCCAAAATGCGGGGTTGGGGGGAGGCCTTATCTTAAGAATAGCACCCTGTGGGCCAAAGCAGCCTTCACTATGCCTCCAGAAGGACATTCCAGGATATACGGAGCAGGAGAGAAGGGAATTGGACAAGATTTGGGTGTCCCACTGAAGGAATCTTTCTTTAATCGGCCACACAAGAAGAAATGGTGTAGAGCAATCCCAGTCCCCTGAGATGCTCTTAAACAAGGCACTCATTATTTCTGCATTGCTGTTCCAACAGGGCTGTTTGCAGAGCTCTTTGCTCTGCTTCCTATTGTTAGGCTTCTTATTCTTGGTTGTCCCTGTAGTACTGAGCGGTAGGCTGGCCAGGATTCATTTAGCCCTTCTTATCCCTGCCAGATTTCTAAAGCTTCTGCTTCAAAAGAACTTACAGATTCAACTGTGCTTTTGGTTTGTCTCTGGTTACATCTGCCTCCTGCAGCTCGTTGACTTTTTAATGTACCATAATTGGGAATTAATCTGCGAACAACAGCATTTGGAAAAAATTAATTGTGTGTGGAATGTTTGATAATTATATGCATATGTTAACCATTTCTTTGCTCTTTGTCATTTCAGGCATTGCTCACCGTGATCTGAAGCCAGAAAATATATTGTGTGAGTCTTCAGAAAAGGTACTTAGGGCGTGACTTAGCATGTTACAGATTTTATACTGATGCAGGGAAGCCACCTTGCTTTCCATATTGATTGTTAGCAGCCCTCTTGGCCTCTGGTACTAACTTGAACTGATTATCATGGACATGTGAGAATGTTATACCTAACACGTAGTGTTTCTATATTCCTAGTAGGATTAATCCTTTTCCCTTCTCTGCTGTTTTCAACAGTGTGATTGGCTTAAGCCTGAAAGTTTGTAAAATATATGAGACCCACACAAAATGAGTGTTTTCTAGTCTAATGCACCTACCTTTGGAGCAGTTGGTGGGAGTCATAAACAACTCAATCCTATAGGAAGCAAATCCTGCCTATAAAAGATGATTATGTCGTGGTATATATGCCACTGGAAGTGAACTTTGAAAAGGATTTCTGTTTCTATTTTTGTTGCCCATTAAAAAGAAAACATTTATACTAGGGGTTGAATAAATGCCATCTATTTTAAACTTGACCTTAACTCAATCTACTGATAAATGGAAGTGTTGGCATTTCCATAAGCATGCATGAATTTGAGAAATTCTCTATTTGTTAGGAGGGATTTAGACTCTCATGGATTTGATGATCCACACTCATAGTTCTGTGTTTGTATATGTGCATGTACGCATGAACACATATGTCTTGGTTGGAATTACGGGATATCTCTTAGATAAGGAATGGCTGTGAGCAAATATGTGAGTCAACCTGGTACTTATCAACTTTTTTTTAATGTTTATTTATTGATTTTAGAGAGATTGGGAAAGGGGGAGAGAGCACGCGAGAGAAACATAGCCACATTGCTCCACTCATTCATGCATTCATTGCTTGATTTTTGTTCGTGCCCTGACCAGAGATCAAACCCACAACCTTGGTGTATCAGGACAACACAGTAACCAACAGAGCTTGCCAGCCAGGGTGGTACTTACAATCTTGTGAGGAGCAGTAATGTATTAGTTCCAATAAGACCTTCTACCTTCCTGTCAGTGGCTCTGGCATTAAACTACATGATTTATTATTATTATCATTAGGATTATTAATAATTGTAGTTAACAGGATGCGCCACCTCCCACCCCTCCTGGCTGGCACTGGAGCCACCACAGCTTTACGTAAGGCACAGGCCAGGGCTGCCCGGAACTCAGCAGCTACTCGGAGCCCTCAGAGGGAGGGAAGGCACCACTGCTGTGAGTCCTGCACTGCTCGGTGGGATGGCCTGTGCAAGGTGAGGACCACATGAACAGGTGGAAGGATTGCAATGCCAGAAACACAGCTTGTCATGTGCAGAGGGCAGCATAGGCAGATATGGCTTGCCTCTTTGCACAGCCACATCAAAATACAACTAAAATATAGAACAACCATCACTCAGAACCCTCAGAAATTGAGTTGAATGGAAGTCTGACAACTATGGAATTAAAGAAACCACATCCATCCACACTCGTAGGAGGAGCATAGACATGGAATGGGCTGGTCCCTCACCCATGTGTGGTAAATAAAAATTCAGGGGGATATCTCAGGAGAGAGAAGTCCCAGCCCCATACCAGGGCCCCCCCCCCCAGCCCAGGGTTCCAGTGCCAGGACGATAAGTTAAGCCCCACAACTTCTGGCTGCAAAAACCAGCGGGGACTGAGTTGGTGGAAGAAACTGCTGGAGCCCCAAGCAGTTCCTTTTAAAGAAGCCACACATGGACTCACCTACTCAGACTTACTCCCTCTGAGCTCCAGCACTGGGGTAGCAGCTTGAAAGACACCAGTGGTATACAGGGAGAAGCTGAAGTGTTTTGCATCAAGGTGAACAAAGGCCATTGTCCCTTTTCTAAACCCTTCCCTCACAGAGCTGGCAAGCTGGTGCCATATCTGAGATTCCATCAACCAGACTAACACTGTTTGACCTGCCCTGGAGATCCCCAGAGACTCCGCCCCACCCAACTTACAGGTGCACCCTAGCTACTTTACCATATGAATGGCTGATCTTGGCTCAGGCTTTACAACTTCCTAAGTCCTATCAAAGAAGCAATAGCTGACCTAAGTGAGCCTCAGGCCTGGCACTAGCAGCAGCCAACCTAGATTCACAGCTTGGCTTCTCCCAGGAATCTCCAAGCCCAGCACAAGTAGTAGATATCTGATTGCTGTATAACTCAGGCAGGGTAGCCCCAGGCAAAACACAGGTTGGGTCTGACCTTGGCCTGTACCATCTGGGAAACTGCAGGGCCAGTGCACTCTGCAGATAGCTACAGACCATGTCAGAGCACTATCACCCTGCCCTTGCACAGCTGATCCTCCACAGAGGGTGGAGGTTGGTGGTCAGTGCTCACAGACAGTCCTTGCAGCTGACTGGACCGGGTGAATTGCTCCTATTAACCTACCAACAGCAAGCATGGATCAACTATAAGAGGAGGGTATACTCAGCCCACACAAAGGGCACACCTTGAGTACCCAGTTTCAGTGATAGGGGAGGCTGTGCCACTGAACCCTACAGTATACCTACTACATTAGGCCACACTACCAAGACACGGAATCATAGCAGCTCTACCTAATGCATAGAAACAAATACAGGGAGGTGGCCAAAACAAGGAAACAAAGAAACATGGCTCAAATGAAAGAACATATCAAAATTCCAGGAAAAGAACTAAACAAAATGGAGATAAGCAATTTATCAGATGCAGAGTTCAAAACATTGGTTATAAGGATGCTCAAGGAACTTAGTGA
Organism: Macrotus californicus; assembly: GCA_007922815.1. Classification (NCBI taxonomy): domain Eukaryota; kingdom Metazoa; phylum Chordata; class Mammalia; order Chiroptera; family Phyllostomidae; genus Macrotus; species Macrotus californicus. Next base: position 70,157 of record VMDR010000889.1, on the reverse strand, counting down.
GGACCTCAACAGCATGAAAAAGATCTAGTCAGAAACGAAGAATACACTAATTGAAATAAAGAACAATTTACAGGGAAACAACAGTAGAGTGGATGAAGCCGAGAATCAAATCAATGATATGGAACATAAGGAAACAAAACACAACCAATCACAAAAACAAGAAGAAGAAAGAATCCAAAAAATTGAGAACAGTGTAAGCAACCTCTGGGACAACTTCAAGAGGTACAATATTTGCATGATAGAGGTGCCAGAAGGAGAAGAGAAAGCGCAAGAAATTGGAAATCTATTTGAAAAAATAATGAAAGAAAACTTACCTATCTTGGTGAAGGAAATAGATATGCAAGTCCAGGAAGCACAGAGAGTCCCAAACAAGATGAATGCAAAGAGGCCCACATCATAATTAAAATGCCAAAAGTTAAAGATAAAGAGAGAATCTTAAAAGCAGCAAGAGAAAAGCAGGTAGTTACCTACAGGGGAGTTCCCATAAGACTGTCAGTTGCTTCCTCAAAAGAAACTTTGTAGGCTAGAAGGGATTGGCAAGAAATATTCAAAGTCATGAAAGGCAGGGACCTACAGCCAAGATTGCTCTACCCAGCAAAGATATCATTTAGAATTGAAGGGAAGAAAAAGAGCTTCCCAGACAAGACAAAACTAAAAGAGTTCATCATCACCAAACCATTACTCTATGTAATGTTAAAGGACTTATTTAGGAAAAAGAAGATCAAAACTATGAACAATAAAATGGAAAAAAAGTACAAATCTGTCAACAATTTAATCTAAAATACAAACTAAGCAAACAAGAAGAACAGAGACAGAATCGTGGTTACAGAGAACATTTTGATGGTTGTCAGATGGGAGGGCAGTGTGGAGGAATGGGTGAGAGATGAGGGGATTAAGAAGTACAAATAGGTAGTTACAGAATAGCCATGGGGATGTAAAGTACAGTATAGGAAATGGAGTAGCCAAAGAACTTATACTCATGACCCCTGGACATGAACAATGGTCAGGGGATTGCCTGAGGGAGTAGGGGATGCTGGGTGGAGGACAGGCAAAGTGGAAAATATCAGGACATCTGTAATAGCATAATCAATAAAATGTAATAAATAAATAAATAAATAAATATTATAGTTAACATTTTTTGAGTACTTACAGTGTGCTAGCACTTATTTAGTGTTTATAAAATCTCATTAGGTAGATACTATAATTATCTTCATTTTATGAATGAGGAAACTGAAACTTAGATAGATTAAGAAAGTTGCCCAAAGTCACTCAGCTGATACGTACTAGAATATATTTTAAAACTCAGGTAGCCTGACCCAGAACTCCATGAGTGCTCTGAACTACCCTCGTATGTTGCCTCTGGTTTACAATGTACTTTCATGCTCTTTGTTTCATTTGATCTTCATTGTACAGATTTGGTGACCCTTTGTTATGGTTGAAAAAGTAAAATTAAGAGAGACTAAGCATTAAAAAACAATATCAAGAAAATAAAAAGTGGACCCTGGCTGGTGTGGCTCAGTGGATTGGGTGCCAGCCTGTGAACCAAAGGGTCGCTGGTTCAATTCCCAGTCAGGGCACATGCCTGGGCTGAGGGCCAGGTCCCCAGTAGGGGGCACATGAGAGGCAACCACACACTGATGTTTCTCTCCTCTTTCCCCTTCCCTTCCCCTCCCTCTAAAAATGAAAAAATAAAATCTTAAAAAAAAAAAGAAAATACAAAGTGGGTAAAGGAGGATAAATGGTGTCAGAAGGAGACTTGAGTTTGGGTGATGAACACACAGTACAATATACAAATGAAGTATTGTAGAATTGTGCACAAGAAACCCATATAATTTTATTAACCAATGTCACATGAATAAATTCAATAAAATATTTAAAAGAAAGAAAATAGGTAACCCACAGAATGAGAGGAAAAATTACAAATCATATGTTTGATAAGGGTTTAATATTCAAAATACATAAAGAACTTCTAACATCAAAAAGACAATCCAATTAAAAATGGACAAAAGACTTGAATACACATTTCTCCAAAGAAGATATACAAATGGCCGATAAACCCATGAAAAGACTCTCAACACCCTTAGTCGTTAGGGAAATAATAATGAGATACCACCTCACACATACTAGGATGGTTATAATAAAAGAAATGTAAAATTACAAGTGTTGATGAGGATGTGGAGAAATTGGAACCCTTGGGTATTGCTGGTGGGAATGTAAAATGGTGCAGCCACTGTGGAAAAGTTTGGCAGTTCTTCAAAAAGCTAAACATAAGATTATCATACAACTCAGCAATCCCACACCTATGTGTATATCCAAAAGAATAGAAAACAGACTTGAACTTGAGCACCAATGTTCATTGCAGCATTATTCACATTAGGCAAAAGCTGGAAACAACCCAAATGTCCATCAACAGATGAATGGATAAACAAAATGTGGGCAAGCATACAGTGGAATATTAATCAGCCATGAAACAGAATGAAGTTCCGATACATGCTACAAAATGGATAAACCTTGACAACATTATGATAAGTAGAATAAGCCAAACATAAAAAGACAAATATTGTGTGATTCCACTTATATGAAATATCTGGCTGGTATGGCTCAGTGGTTTGAGCACCAGCCTGAGAACAGAAAGGTTGCTGGTTCAATTCCCAGGCAGGGCACATGCCTGGGTTGCAGGCCTGGTCAACCAGTTGGTGTATCTGTTGCACATCGTCGTTTCTCTCCCTCTATTCCTCCCTCCCTTCCCATCTCTCTAAAAATAAATAAATAAAATCTTTTTTTAAAAAAGCAGTACCTGGGATAGATAAATTCATATAGATGGAAAGTACATTAGATGTTACTGGGGCTCAGGAGTGGGGAAAATGGAGAGCTAGTGCAGTTTCTGTTTGGGACAATGGAAAAGTTTTGCAAACAGATACTGGTAATGGTTGCACCATGGTGTGAGTTTAATTAATGCCACTGAATCATACATTTAAAAATAGTTTAATGGCATATTTTATGTTTTCTATATACATGTATGTATGTATGTATTTTATCACAATAAAAAAGAGAGGCTAGGTGGAAAAAGAAAAGAAGAAAAAATATAAGAGAAAGGAAAGTCAGGGAGGGGAAAAGGGAGAGAGGGAGGAAAGGAGAGAAGGAGCAGCTGAGCCTTGCCCAGGCTCCCCCAGCTGGAAATGTCTGAGCTGAGACTCACAGAACCAGCATTTTTGACTCACTGTGCTGCTGGCATCACGCAGACCATTCTCACACGTGCACACAAACTGCCTTCCTGGTTGGCTCCCGAGATAACGCACGCTGTCTGTGGTCTCAAGTGCAGCATCCAGTTCTGGCGGGCTTGGCTGCTGTGTTGATGCACCTGCAGTGGCCAGCCATCCCAGTTTGCTCTGGCCTGAGGAGTTTCTTAAAACACGGGACTTACAGGGCTTAAACCAACAAAGTCCCAAGCAAGCAAAGACAAGTTAGTCACCTTAAGCCACCTGAGGTGGTCAAGGGTTTTACTCATAACTCTTTTGCCCTCTACCAGTTGGTCTGCAAGGAGTGTCCCAGGAATACGTACTGACCTCTCTTAACTTCTGTGTTGCCCCCTAGACCTTTGTTGGCAAAAGTTCCATAGGTTCGCCATTTGTTTCATACTAAACTCACAGTAGTCTGAGCCATGTAGTGCACACATTTTCTCTTGCCCATGAAATACGGAAAGAGCACAGGGAAGAGAGCACCTTAGGGTAAGTCATCAGGTGATTTCTAGTTAACCCGAGGAGAGCAAACATGACCTGACAGGTAAAGCCGGGCTTCAGTGTAGCTGCCACAATGGCACGCACCCACGTCATCACCTCGGTCTCCTCTGGCGCTTTGGTGTCCTGTATTTGTAGCCTTTACTCTCCGCCTTCCTTTCCAGGTGTCTCCAGTGAAAATCTGTGACTTTGGCTTGGGCAGTGGAGTGAAACTGAATAACTCCTGCACCCCGATAACTACACCAGAGCTGACCACTCCAGTATGTATAGCTTCTTGACCACCCTGTGCCACCTTCTTCTGAGCTTCCATACATGTGGAGTGCCCCTGACCCAGAGCTCTGGAGTCCAGAACAGAGGGCCAAGGAAGGAAAAGCGAGCGAACCGACACCCCTTTCTGCAGCCTGACCTGTCATTCGCCTCACTGCTTCGTGCTGGGGACATCCTCCCTGCCCCAGTGCTCAGCTGCTAATGAGACTGACATTAGAGCCTTTAGCTTGGGTGGGGTCCTCTGCCAATGATGAGACAAACTGTATCTGTAAGAATAGGCTGAGCCCTGAATCCTGACCCAGGTGAAGACAGACACCATTCCTGGGCCAGCCCTTGGCACAGGGGCACGTGATGGCTCTGGGAGTCTTATTCCTGCTGCCGAGGTTGTGGTGCGCCACCTTGTGATGGGGGATGGGGAGTGTGGTCTCTCTGTGGCCAGAACTGAGGTCCCCGGCTCTCTGCGCATAGGCTTGCTGGGCTAGGTTGTCCTGTTGCTTCTCTCACTTCGTGCCCAGATGGTGCTGCTGGGAGCCTCTTCTTCCTAAGACATGTCTCTGCATATTCAATATACTGTAGTTATGATTCTTTTGAGACTTGCTTGCTTTATAGGTGAATTTTCCTAATAACCTTTTTTTAAGACATGCATTTGACTATGCCCATGTCTTATCCTAACCAACATTATTAGAAATGTTGGTGTAATAGCTTATACAACGCTGAGCTGCCTTGTTCTCAAAGTCATTAACTCTAATTGCCAATAATGGAAAATGTCCTATCTCTCTCTCCACTTATCATCTTTCCATCAAATTAGTTGTGTGTGTTGGAGGTGAGGCATGTCTCTTGGTGAACCTGAAATAGTGAAAAGGAGAGCAAAATTTTTTTATTTTTACCAGCAGTTTTCTGTGCAAGGATGGGAGGAAGGAGTCTTGGACCCTGGGGTTACCACTGAGGTGCTTGAACAAACCCCTGTCCCATTCTAGTGCTTGGTTTTCCTATCTGTGAGTGGGAGAAGTGGGGAGATTAGATTTGTTCTAGGAGTTCTAGCTTTCACGGTCTCTTAATTCTAAATCCTTGTGCTTTCTTGCTCTAAGCTAAGCAGGGAAGCTGAGCAGGACCTGACTTTAAGAAATCCTTGCTTTATGAAATCTATCTCCATAGATCTACCTCCCAGAACCGTGTTTCCGATACACTGAAGTACCTATACGTTACGTGACTATATACAGAGAGCTGAGGCAGGGAGAGATTCCTGGAGCTTCTTGACCAAGGATCTCTGCCCACTAGAGAAGGACCTGAAAAGATAAGAAGGTGACCTGGAACTAGTCCTCTGGATCACAGGGAATAATAGCACTCAGTTTCCAAATGTCCAGGGGCCCAGCTTTTCTAAGTGCCTGGTGGCACCAGGTGAGCTCCCTGGCTGGTTTTCCTGACAGCTTGCTCTGCAGCTCAGTCCTCTTGCTCACGTCCCATTACATTCTGCTCTTTGCCATCCCCTCTCCCTGTGACTAAGCCTCTCTGTTCTCTGCCACTTCCCCCTCACCAACCCTGGCCCCACAGTGCGGCTCTGCAGAATACATGGCCCCGGAGGTGGTGGAGGTCTTCACGGATGAGGCCACGTTTTACGACAAGCGCTGTGACCTGTGGAGCTTGGGAGTGGTCCTCTACATCATGCTGAGTGGCTACCCACCCTTTGTAGGTCACTGTGGGGCCGACTGTGGCTGGGACCAGGGAGAGGTCTGCAGGGTATGCCAGGTGAGCACAGTGTCCAGACCCACTGCAGAGGGCTGGCTGGAGGTCAGCCTGGTTGTGGGCTACCAAGCAGAGCTGGGTGTGGGGATCGTTCCTGATGTAGAAGAGATACATAGTCCCCCTTCCCTCTTGTGTCCAAAGGAAGCCACAAGGTGAAATAGAGGTAATTGGGTACTTAGTCCAGCTTGGAGTTCAGGGAGGGTTGTTAGAGAAGATCATACCTGAGCTGAGTCTGAAAGGATGTGTCTTGCCTTAAGGGAGAGGGGCAGAAAATACAAGTAGAAGAACAGTACAAGCAAAGACACGAAGTTCTGCAGCAGCTAAGTGTGTAGAGGGAAGAAGAGCAGAGTACAAGGCTGATGGTAGTGGGAGATGAGGCCTGACAGGTTGCCAGCAGCTCATTCCTGGAGGGCCCTGTATGAAGGGCCAGGGCATCCCAGCTTTGTTCTCTGATATTTCCCATGCACCAACACCCAGCCTGCCAAGTCGCAGAGCATCCTGCCTGCCGGGGCATTCTGTGCCATTTGATGATTCAGGGAAAAGCATGGGGAGTATGTGGTGCACCCCAGCCATGAGCTGTGGCTTCAGCTGAGGCCAGGGTGATGAGATCAATGACAGGCACATCTTGCCCACCTCTGGCCAGTGTCACCTCAAGGAGAACCTTCTTTACCTAGAACAAGCTGTTCAAGAGCATCCAGGAAGGCAAGTATGAGTTCCCTGACAAGGACTGGGCGCACGTCTCCAGGGAGGCCAAAGACCTCATCTCCAAGCTCCTGGTTCGAGATGCGAAGCAGAGACTGAGTGCTGCCCAAGTTCTGCAGCACCCATGGGTGCAGGGGGTGAGTAACCCAGGGAAGGGTGGTGTTCCACCCCCTCAGGCCTACAGCATGGCCATGAGGAAGCTCTCACACCCAGGTGGCTGACCTCAGCTGGAGGAAGATTGGATAGCACTTTCAGTTCCTGTCCACATAGAGGGACCTGACTCCTACCCCAGCCCCAGCCTGAGCCCCATACTGGTCATAGACTTGGCTCTAAGCCTGGTCGCAGACCAAGGCCCTGGCTGAACCATGCTTCTTGGGGAATTTGACACTTGCATCCCACTATTGGTAGAGCCTGGTGTCATCACTGGGGCCTGTAGTACCACCCCCTTGTACAAAAAGATCGTTCGCTGAGAGCATGCAGAAGCAGGCCTCGCTGCCCTGCTTGCCGTGTGGCTGCATTAGGGGCACATCCGTTCTCCTTGTGGTCCTGGGGTCTGCGTGCAGCTTGCCCGAAAGGCAAGTGGTAGCATTTTCACCAAGCTAAGGATCTAAGTCTTCACTAGAAAACATTTTAACCATCCTCCATCATTAGTCATGGGACCTGACTTCTGTCCCTCTCCTTCGTCGGCCAGGCCCGAGCCAGCCTCGTGGCCCCAACAGCCCCATGTTACAGGTGGGATCGCAGTCCAGTGTCTCTGAGTAGCTAATCCACAGCCACTCAAGAGTTGCTGTCTTTGCTGAGTACCCCCCGCATCAGACACCAGTCACAGTGGGATGAGTGAGACCCAGCCCCGCCTTTGTGTTCTGATGGGGAGAGGGAAGCAAGGGAGCTGTGATAGGATAGCCTGGCAGATGCTCGGGGCACCAGCAGACAGCCACCCACCCCACCTTTGGACAGGCAGGGGTTGGGAGGTGGCAAGGAATGGGAATGTGTCAAGGGGAAGGGGCCCGAGAGCTGGGTCTTAGAGGATGATTAAGACTTTGCCAGGCAAAGAGAGGGCTCTCCTCACAGAGGCAGCTGGGTTGAGGGCTGTTCCTTGCTTTTTCTTTACTTGGAAGATCTGACCCTGCAGGCAAGCCTGGCCACGGCCCTGTGCTGGGCCAGAGCCTGTAGTAACCTACCCACTCTGTGCTGGTGTGGGTGGGGGCAGCTCTCGAAGGAAGGAGCAGCTTACCCACACATCTATCCTTCCCATTCTAGCAGGCTCCAGAAAGGGGACTCCCCACGCCGCAAGTCCTCCAGAGGTAAAGCTCCCACCACACCAAACACCCTTCCTTCCTTGGCTTTGACTTTCAAGCTCTCAACCACATTGGGATGGAGGTGGGGGATGGGGAGTTCAGGTGTCCTCCTTAAGTGACTCCCTGGCCTGCCTTCCCCCAACATCTCTTCCTCTTTTTACCCCCTGCAGTAAATGTCTCCCCCTCCTCTCCTTCCCCAGCCCTCTTGCACCTTCAGAGGCCTCTCCCTGGGCTGTGTGCAGGAGAAAAACCTGCTTTGCATAAACACTTGATGCCTGACTGGAAATCACCATTTGCAGCCCCAAACAGACCTTATCTGTGGGTTATCACACCAAGCTCGCTCTCCCTCTGCTGCCATGGTTTGGTGAGAGCCGCAGGCATCCGGGGCAGTGTAAAGCAGTGGCATCAAATGTGATCTATGTGCTACTAGACAAGCAATAATAATAATGGCTGCCTATAGTAAACACCACACGCCCGATACAGTACAGAGATTATATCCATAGTCCTCATGATAAATTTCAGAGAGGTGTTCCTATTACCCCATTTTATAGTTTAGAAAACTAAGGCACAGAAAGATGAAGTTAACTTACTCAGGGTCACGCAGTAGCCTTGCAAGTTCAACTTTGAACCTGCGTCTGTTTGACTTAAGTTCCTTTCAACATTTATGCACATTCTTAGTGAGCACTGCCCCGTTCCCAAAGGGCCATCGCTAAAGCATTGTGGGAACCCCTCCAGGAATCAACCTCATGGCCAGTTTCCAGGAGCTACACAGGGAAGTCTTACACCTTTATCATCTCAATTCACTTGAGCCAGAATGCTACTGCCCATCCTGGGTTCCTCCCTGATTCTCTAGATCTGCATCCAGATGCTTTGAGGCTCCAAACTTCAGATCCACCTTAGCAGACTTACTCAGCAAACCCAAAGTGCCTGCTATGTGCCAGCACTGAGCTGGCTTTTGGGGACACAGACACAAAGGCCCAGTCCCTGCTCTTGGAGCTCCCTGCCCCGATGGGGTAGAGGGATATGCACAGGCAGGTTTCATGTGCCGAGGCCTTTTCTCTGATAGCTGTGCAGAGGAGGGTGGTCTGAGTGAAAGAGGCATTTGTCCCCTTTAAGTCCAAGGACAGTAATTGAGAGTCAAAACCATTCCGGCCTCAGTGAAATCAGATCGCAGACCCACGCAAGAACGACCTCAGAGAGAGCAGCCTGTGCCGGCTCTGCAAACCGGGGAGGGGGTGTGGCACGGGAGCATGGAACTGCAGCAGCTGGCAGGGGTGTCGAGGAGCTGCTAGCCTGGCCAAGGCCATTGAGTCCTGCCTCCCTCTTTTCTCTGCTTTTCCTTCTGTCCCTGCAGAAATAGCAGCACAGTGGACCTGACGCTCTTCGCAGCAGAAGCCATTGCCCTTAACCGCCAGCTGTCTCAGCACGAGGAGAATGAACTGGCAGAGGAGTCAAAGGCACTGGCCGAGGGCCTCTGCTCCATGAAGCTTTCCCCTCCCTCCAAGTCCCGTCTGGCCCGTCGGAGGGCCCTGGCCCAGACAGGCCGCAGTGGAGATGAGGGATCGTGTCCGACACCCACAGCTCTCTGACCGACTCCAGCCACACCTTTCAGGCCCTGGGCCTGTCCAGGCCTTGCCCCCTGGAAACCTGTGAGGCCAAAGTCTTCAGAGAAGGCAGAGGGACCTGCTGTGTGGTCGCAGCAGGGCTTTTTCCTCCACCAAGGCCCTGAGGTTCCCACCCAACCCCCATACCCCCAGAGACCTCAAGGAAAAAGCTTTTTCCAAAGGGGTTGTCTTTGAAAAGGAAAGCAATCACTTGTCACTTTGCATAATCGCCTGAGGCAGGGACATCTCTGCTGGGCTCTTGCCCACCTGCTCACCCGCCTGCAGATCCTGGATCCAGCCTGCTCTGGTGAATGAGCGGCTGCAGCCTTCAGGGAGCCAGCCTTGAGAAGCTGACAGAGGCTCTTCCCTCCCTGCACTGTCACCCCCACTCAGTCGGTCCTACCTTCCTCTGTCCTCTGGATGTCCTCCCCCAGGGCTGAGCAAAGCCATCCCCTCAATTCAGGGAAGGGCAGAGAGACTTTGCATCTGGAAGCCAGACCAGTCTTCCAGTCTGGAGCACAGAGAAGCACATAATCTTTCTTTGCCGTGACCGAAATGTGTCCCTCATTTATCATCTTCTTCCTTGTTTGGTTGGGATTGCTTCTAAAGTCAGTGTTATTTCGTTTTTAAAAACGCTTGGTTTTTTTAACCGTGCTCTTCCACCAAAGATGGGAGTTTGAATTCCCACTGCAAGCCCATGGACTTGCCAGAGCGTGCAAAGGCTCGCTCTCCTTTTGCTGAATGTCCATGCTTTTGGAAGGTTTTAATCGGCAGTTTCCTATTATTCTAACTGGTTTTAAGCTCTTATGAGATGATGAGCGCCTTAGAGACCGAGTCTGCTGCTGCATCTCTCAGGCCTGGTGTGGAAGGCAGCTCAGGTCTGGGGCAGTTACCAGGAGCTCTGTGCCTGAGGTAGAGCCAGGTCCAAGGCAGCCCAAGCTGCTCTGCTCTGAGCAACCTTGAGCTTGCCACCTGCCAGAGTGCATGAAGGCAAGCCTGGGATCAGATAAGCTGAGCTGCTGAGTTACCTAAAGAAAATCGGCATGTGTACGTCAGACCTTTATACAACACGACGATGCTATTATACATTGAGCTTGTTTTAATAAAACTTTTAAATTGTTGCTGTAGCTTTCCTGGTAGTCCTTTCTTCACCCGCAAACCTGAAGAGGGGACAGGCCTTCTGGAGAGGGGCTGATCCCCACTGGTACCCCTTGTCAGGACCTCTACATTTAGTGCCTCATTGGATTCATAAAGCAAGGTGAAAGAGAGTGATTGCTTTTCTTTTTTAGGTGAGGAAATGAAATTCATCAAACATTTATTAATCTCCTAGTCTGTGCCAAGACCCAGAGATGAGTAAGAAACAGCCCCTGCCTTTTGGGATCTCCCCATCCCGTGGAAGAGGTGGCGTCAGCAACCATCACACAAGCTGGCTTCCAAGCCTGCTTTAACAAATGTGCCCTGCACACGGCCCAGCCCACCTACCCAAGTGGGAACAAAGTTCCCCTCTGTCTAAGGCAGCTCTAAGGTCTTGAGGTTCCGTTGTGTCCCCAGAGCTGTGTTTGTCCTTCCAGAGTTGGCTACAAAGAAAAATGGTGCCTCACATCCATGACACCTTCAAAACCAGGCTGGAAAGGGCTAAGGCAGGAAGGGCCCTTATCAGTTCCCAAGAAGGTGTCAAAAGGGAGGTCTGAGCACCAGGGCAGTTGACTGGGTGCCCAGGCAGCTCTTCACCCCGGGGAGCCGGGACCAGAGGCTCTTCACTCTAGGGCCAGGCAATGGGCCCAGCTGCCAACTGTCCTGTGCTGTGAGTGTCTCCGTGTTGGTGATGACATACTTTCTGTTGGCGGGCTTCCCTTTGCAGGAGCCCTTACCACCCCCACATCCTGTCTTCATCTGCCCAGAGTAAGATGGGCTAAAAAATCGGCCTGGCCCTGGCCAGCGTGGCTCAGTGGGTTAGGCATCGTCCTGAAAAGCAAAGGGTCACTGGTTCCATTCCCAGTCAGGGCACATGCCTGGGTTTTATGCATGCGACAGAAAACTGGATGCGAGAGGCAACTTACAGATGTTTCTCTCCCTCTCTTCCTCCCTTTCCCTGTCTCTAAAAACAAATAAAATCGATTTGAAAGAAAGAAAAAGAAAAAGGGAAGGGAGGGAGGGAGGAAAGAAAAGAAAGAAAGAAAGAAAGAAAGAAAGAAAGAAAGAAAGAAAGAAAGAAAGAAAGAAAGAAAGAAAGAAAGAAAGAAAGAAAGAAAGAAAGAAAGAAAGAAAGAAAGAAAAGAAAGAAAGAAAGAAAGAAGAAAGAAAGGAAGGAAGGAAGGAAGAAAGAAAAGAAAGAAAGAGAAAGAAAGAAAAGAAAAGAAAAGAAGAGAAAAGAAAAGAAAAGAAAAAGAAAAAAAAAGAAAGAAGGAAAGAAGAAGAAGAAATCAGGCCTGCAGAGTCTGAGCCTTTTGGCCCAAAGTCTCCCAGTCCCTGTGGACTCAGAACCAGGGTATGAGTTTTGTCTCTAGACTCCAGCCCCAACCTGGTTGAGGTCCTTCAGGTTGGGGTCCTCCCAGTCCTTCAGGTTGGCCCAGCTGGGGTGTGACTTTCAGGGGCTTCCTGGACCAAGCACGCCCCCTCCCCACCCCCACCCTGCCCTGCGAGGAGCTCCAGCTGCTCTCTCCTGCCTCTGAGCCTTTGCTCAGGCAGTGCCCTCCACGTCCCTCACTCCTCACCCTAGTCCACCTGGCAAGGCCCTCTCATCCCCCACTGCCCTGCGTACACGCTGCTGTGCCCACTCTGGTTTGGCCAGCATTAGTGTGTGCTTACTAAGTAACAAGTTCTTCCTGAGAAGCTTACAGGCAACATCTCATTGAATTCGCACAGCAGTCCTACGCAGTAAGGAGCTATTATTTTACCCTGCTTCACACGAGAAACCAAGAAGGGAAGGGAAAAAGGTAGCTTGCCCCAGGGCTGCACAATTAGGAAGGTGGGATTCTTTCCAGAGAAGCCTGGGGCCCAGAACTGTGCTGCCTGGGTTTAAATCCCAGCTCTGCCATTTACTAGCTTTGGGCCTTGGGCAGATTACTTATTCTCTGGAGGGTCTTGGTTTCTTTAACCAAAAATTGGGCAGGCTGTTGTGAAAGTTATAAATTACTAAATGTAAAGCGCTTAGAGCAGTTCCAGGCACGCACAGTAAGTACTCAGTAATTGTTGGCTATGACAGTTTTGGTTATTTTTATTATTATCTCCTAGGGTAGAATTACTCAACTGAGTCCCAGTGATGGAGATGAGCTTTCCCCCTGCCCTTGGCTTGTGTGGGTGGAGATAGGTCTGGGCTTTCCAGATGGGCTTGGCCTCTGGCCCTTTGCAGGATCCTCCTGCTGACAGGCTGCTCTGTCCCTCTGGGGTGGGGTCCCTGTCCCCAAGGGGCAAATGTAGGGGCTAGGAGCCCTGAGTTCTAGTTCTTCCTCTCCCACTGTTCACTAGGCAACCTTGGGAAGTGCCTTGCCCTTTGAGGACCAGGCCGTGTGCCTGGCTCTGCTGGAGGTTCTGGGACCTGGAACTGTGGCAGCTGCTTCCAGGATCTAGGGTTCACGCTTGGGTTGGACTGTAGGAGAGAGCTGACCCCAGACAGTGGAGTGTATGAGACCTCAGGCCTCAGCCCCATCCTGGTTTAAGAAGCAGAACCAGAGGACTCCTGTTTGAGCCCCATCTGGGGCCTGCACACAGGAATCAAGTCTTGTCCCTCCAGATATCCATCTGCCAGAACTCTGGAGCCCCTCCTCCTTCCTGGCTGACTGCCTCTCACCAAACTTAGCTTCATGAACAGCAGTGCCTGGGTCCCGAGCCAACTACTCCAGCTACGTAGGTCTAGAGGGGATAGAGGAGCAAGGTTCCCCCATGGCTGGTATTCTCGTTGCCATGGTAGCAGTTGCCTTGGAAGCTGCTTCTCAACTTCAGTTTCCATACAGCCCAGGAAAGCTGCCTTCCCCCAGGGGATTTGTGAATTAATCATGCTCTTTTCCAGGGTCCTCACCCCTCAAGGAAAATAAACTGAACTAAACCGAGTGGAGTCCTCTCTCCCATTCTTCCTCCCCACCCCCATGCTACCTTTGGATCTGGGAAGGAAAGCTCAGAGGCAGACACCCCCCAGTCCTGACATCACCAGGAGATGAAGAGAAATTGTGTGATGAAGTTGGCGGTGACCCATGGCCTAGTCATGCCCTGAATCTAGGGCCTGGAGGACCCAGCCTTCAGGGAGGAGGGCTCTGGTACTTGTGGTGCAGGGAGCCGTAAGGGGTCCGGCTCTAGGGCCTTGAGCTTCCATATCATTTACCTACTGTAATAAGCACATCACCATCCTCTTTCAGAGATGATACAGCCTCCATGGAGACAAGAACTGGCAAGTCTTCCTCTACATCCCTAGTCAGTGGAGGAGCAGGCATTGCAAAAGTTCCAAGTAGCCTTTAGAGACACTCCTGTGATGGGGGAAGCAACGCAGGCCTGGCGTGATTCTTTCAAGCATAGTGTCTCCCTCTGTATAGTGATGGTGAGGTTGCCAATTCCTTTGTCTCAAATAAGATAAGGTAGAAATTCAGGGGCAGAGATACGCTAGAGTGCTTCCCAACTGAGCAGGGGACCTGGACACCAATGTCCGAGCAGGGACTCTGGGACAACCTTTCCACTCCCATGGCTCAGTTTCCTCACCTGTTCTAGGAAGGAGTTGGCATGGTGCTGGGGTCCTGTGATCTTGTAACTGATACCGTGCCCTGAGGGATTTACAATGTCCAAGAAAAACCCTAATTTGGAATTTGGTTTCCAGCTTTCAGAGGTCAGAGTGTTCTTCTGAAATCTGAAACTCACAATGCACAAGCATCCCTGACTCCAGCCTCTGCGGTCCCCATTCCCATTCCCATTCCCATGCCCATTCCCATTCCCATTCCCATTCCCACGTGCAGCAAAGTGAGGCTTAGGATGGCTTGGCAGCCGAGTCCCAGAGTGCAAGGTGGGAGATGCAGCAGGCCAGCGAGAGCCTCTGCCTTGCTGACGGTGTCGGAGCACCACTCTCAGCCTTACCCCGGGAGAGGAGCTGGCGCAGGCCCTGCCCACCAGGGTTCTGCAAACACATTGTGGGAACGGGGCCTCTGTGGAGGATGTTCAGATTCCCAAAGCTCGACATCTCAGGAACACGTTTCCATGGGCAATTATTCTGACTGCTCTTTCTAAAACTAGTCAGTGGGGGATCAATTACGTGTAACAGAGACATGGTCTGTCATTTGATGCCTAATTAGAGGAATAATCAGACCTCATCCTGGTGAGAGGCACAGGGGACGTTGGCAGCAGTGGCTGTGGCTGGGGAATGTCCACCTCCAGGGGCTTTCTCTTATGAGCCAGGATCACAGCCCAGGGAGCCCACTGGTGCTCCGCAGGCACCCCTCCTCTCTACACATCTTGGAGCTCATCCCTGTGACCACCCAGGCCTGTCTCCAGCACCTGGGCAGTGCCTTCCCTCAGCTGAAGCTCACTCTGGTGACCCTAGCCCTCCTAGGCCCCCACCCCCACCAAGGACAGCTGCCTATTAGAGACGGAGGTCCCATGGTGCCCTCGGCCCTCCTCTCTGCCCACCTGAGGTGGTTGTGTGGGTCCAGGGCTTCCCTGACCTCTGCTTTGTGTCCAGAAGCCTAACCCAGGTCCCCTCTAGGCATGGCATCCTGTGGAGCTCAGTCTCCAGAGGGGACACAGAGAGAGTGAAGACTGATGGTGGGCACTTCAGGACATGGCAGCAGTGACAAGCAGCCCACCCACCCAGTACCATCAGAAATGGCTTCACGGAGTTGGCACTGGCTGAGCAGGGTCCTGCAGGATGAGGCAGTATGTCCCAGACTGTAGGGCCCAGGCACTCAGCAGGAGGGCAGCAGAGGAGAAGGGGAGGGGGACAGCAGGGGCAGACTTGGAGGCCAAGACCATGGGCCCAGCTGTGCAGGACAGCAGAAGTGGTGAGGAGAGATGGGGGACCCAAAGAGAAGCCAGAGGGGCCTGTGGTGGGAGTCCAGGGACTATGCCCAGGTATCTGAGTGCAGGGCTAAGGCCAGGGCCATCCTCTGGGACCAGGGAGGTCCTGATCCACACAGGGCCAGAGAATGAAATCAGTGATGAGGGCTAGTACTGGGGGGTGTGACAGAGCTGGGCTGGCTGGGCTGGGTGAGTGCTGCCCGGCCTCAAGTTGGTGGATCCTGCAAGTAGGTCAGACAGGCTGGGCAGAGAAGCTCAGGCCAGAGGTCGGGAGGCACCAGCCATGTTCCTGTCTCCCAACCCAGGCCACAGACACCCAGCCCCACCCAGTTGGATTCCAATTTCAAGTCCTCTCCCAGCCTTAGCCCAGAAGAGCTTCCTCCCCTCCCACCGTCCCCCACCCCCAATGGTACCCACCACCGCCCTTCCCTGTCAGTCCAGCCAGGGTTCCCAGGAAGCTAGAAGGGTTCACCCTCTCAGCCCACAAAAAACTAAAGGGGAGTGGGTACCAAGCCTAACTGCAGAGAAAGGGGGGATCTCAAACTAGACTCCTCAGCCCCGCCTAGGAGCCGGAGGTTATGGGATGGGGGCAAGGGAGGGAGGGGAAGGGTATGGGGCAGATGAAAGGACACCTCTGCTCCTCCTGTCATAGTCGCTGTTCCTATCTCTTGAGTGTCCTCCAGATCTCTTTCCATCTCTCTGTCTCAGTCCTTAAGCAGGGGCCCCAGGTGCACCTCCAAGCCAAAGGAACAGCAGAGTGGGACCTGAGCACGTGGCCAGGGAGCCTCCTCACATTCCTGGCTACTGAAACCCCACGTGAAGCCAGTGGCTCATCCTGCCCCATTGGGGATCAGCAGTGGAACCTGGGCTGACTGCCCTAGTGGGCCTCCGGGGCCCAGGCAGTCGCTCACATTACAACCTCATGAATAACTCAGCACTCCCTGCTGCCTGCATCTCAGAGGAGCCTGGCCCCTGGGCCAACCTCCCCCACTGCTTTAAACTTTAATAGGCCAAGGCTCAGTGGCAGCTGAGCAGGCTCCAGGGAGCTGGGGCAGGATGTTCTGGGCAGGGGAGCTTGGGCTGAGCTCTCCCAAGAGGAGGCTGGCAGTAGAGCACCCCATGGAGCAGGCCCATCTCTCCAGAACTCTGGCAGCCATTGCCAGATGTGGCCAGACAGGGGTCCCCAAAGTGGCCCCCAGCTTCAGGGGCCTTTAGGAAAGGAACAGTAAGGTGGGGTGACCTGGAAGAGATCTTAGGTCAAGGTGGGGTTGTGGTGGGGTGGGCACCAAGGAAAGCTGTGGGATAGAATTGCAGATAAA
This sequence comes from Macrotus californicus, assembly GCA_007922815.1. Classification (NCBI taxonomy): domain Eukaryota; kingdom Metazoa; phylum Chordata; class Mammalia; order Chiroptera; family Phyllostomidae; genus Macrotus; species Macrotus californicus. The sequence continues at coordinate 53,493 of VMDR010000889.1, read as the reverse complement.
TTTAAGGGTAACAAGCCCAGAATCTTACTGGCCAGAAACTCCCACCCGGAAGGTGGATCTCCAACAAGACAACCAAGAGGACCAAGACCACCAGGGCTTCCTGGGGACAGGCCCCACTGGCAGGACACGGCACCCGGGGTAGGCCTACATGGACATCCCCATCAGCAGCAGAGACTTCCGCTGCCTGCAGCTGGCCTGTGTGGCCCTTGGCCTGGTGGCCGGCAGCATCATCATCGGCGTCTCCATGTCCAAAGCTGCAGCTGCTGTGGGTGGTATCTTTATTGGCGCCGCTGGTCTGGGTGAGCAGGTGCTGGGCTCAGTCAGGGAGCAGGGGCATGGTCAGGTGAATAGGAAATGGAGGGAAGGACTGAGATAACAGGAACTGGTTGGGGAGGGTGGAAGCTAGAGGTGTGAGCAAGGCAGCATTGGGGGCTACAGGGAGGGAGAGGAAGGTTGGGGTGAGGTTCTCTCCATGGACTGTCAGAGCAAGGAGAGGGGAAAGAGGGAGCAGGCTGCCACACTCCTCTCTGGCTGCTCCCCCTACGGCTCTCCAGGCTCAGGCCTGTGCTGTCAGGTCTGCGGTGGGATTTATAAGTCCATTCAGGGTGGGTTGATTAGAGCAGGTAAAAGGGGACAAGGTTCCCAGTGGACCCTCCTTGAGCCAAGACAGGTTGCAGATCAGACTAAGGCTATGTCTCACAGCAGATCTGTCTGTCCAGGCATCTGTCCATCTGTCTATCTGGGCGAGTCCCACTGATGTCCCCACAGTGATGCTGAGTAGCATCCCTCGCCCCACTCCACCACCCCAGGCCAAAAACAGAACTAGAAGCACTGGGCTTGTAGGCTCTGGGCATCTGTAGCTGCAAACTCCAGCCAAGGGCCACAGATATTTGGTCTGGAGAGGCAGTGGGAATGGGCAGTGCCAGAGCCACTCTTCTGCTACCCCTTCCCCAGGTCTGGGTGGAGAGGAACATGCTAAGGAGACCCTGGTCCTACCCTGGGGGCCCTGGAGGAGGGTAGGGCACAGGATAGCTGGAGGTGGTGGTAGCAGCTGGGCCCACTTCTAGCAGGCTGGGTGGAGCCTATAGCTTCTTCCCAAATAGGTGCTGCTCTCTGCCCCTCCTGGTGCACACACTCACAGGCTCACATTTACACACCCATAGTCCCAACCATAGTGAGTGTCCCAACCTGCACACTCACGCTCCTCCATGCACATTCAATATCACCCTCATAAACCACTCCCAGGCTCAGCCCCCGCCCCAGCTTCAGGGGCTCACACCCACCAGGAACCTCCCCATCACAGAACCCCTCTGTGTCTGTCATCCAGGGCTTCTCATCTTGGCCTACCCATTCCTGAAGGCTCGCCTCAACCTGGACCACATCCTGCCTAACATAGGTGAGTCTTCTCCCCACCCGCTGTAGTCTCAGACCCTTTGTGTGCAACTCTGGGGCCCGCTGTGTGGGGGGGCCGGTGTACATGTGTGTGACTGCTCCTGGCTCTGTGTGTTGAAGTTGCTGTCTGTGTGTGTGTGTGTGTGTGTGTGTTTGGGTATGTGGTGCAGGTGTTGCTATGACTACAGTATAGCAGACTCCAGCCTGCCACAAGAGTGCCTAAACCAGCTCAGAGCACCTAAAACTCCCATCTCCCCTGATGGATTTTCCATCTCCCTCAAACCTCCAAGATCTCCAGATCGCCCTGCTTCAACCTTGAGCCACCATAAAGACCTACCTCCCTCAAGATCTTAGGATCCTTGTAAGGCTCCCTACTTCCTCTCACCTCCCAGCATACCCACTCCCATCTCCATCAACTGCATGGGGCTTCACATATCCCCAGTTCTCCCCAGGACCCTCACCTACTTAAAAAATTGCCATTTTCTCCTTCAAGGGTCCATTTATTGCCACCCTCTGCCCCTCCCCCAACACATACCCCAGCCCAGATCACGTGGGAGACCTAAAGGAGTGCCATGGGGCAAAGAGAGCCAAAGGAATGGAGATTAGACAGCAGGAAGGACTTGATTTGAGAACGGCTTAGTGACCAGGGGTTTGGGGTAATCTCCTCCTGCAGGGAGCCTGAGAATCCACCCCCAACCAGGGCCAGATGGTGGGGAGGGAAGATCCAACGCCAATGGCAATAAAGAGGGTAAGTTCCAGAAATTCCCGAATCTATCTGCCCCCTTTCCTCTCTGGCTGAGCAGCTTTGTGGATTCCAGTAGCAGAAGGGGCCACCCCCCCACCCATCTCAGAGAGCCCTCAGAGTTGGGTAGTTTCTTCCACGTGTTCAGTCAAAACCCTTCTCGCTCCAAGCTGAGCTGAGTGATTCTTGTGTGTCTCAGGGCCTCTTGGTCCTGCCCAGCACGACACCTGGGCAGAAGGCACCTCACTACCCCTTCCTCTCCCCTCCATCCCACGCCCCAGTTTATTTTCTCTCCCTCCCACTGTGATATCCAGCTCTCAGAACTGGTACCTGAAACTGGGCATCTTCTTCCTGCCCCATCCCTGCACACTGGAAAATTCCAGAGCAGGGGTTTCTCAAAGACAGCCCCAGCCCAGAGTCTGCACCAGCCGTAAGATGCCTAATCTCAGCAAAAGGTCCCATGCCAGACAATGTTCCAAGCGCTTTATATATATTAATTGTTCCATTCTCAGAACAACCATATGAGGAAGGTACTATAAGTAGCCCCACTTTATATATGGGGCACAGGGAAATTAAGGGGCACAGCTTGGAAGTAGTGGGGCCAGAACGGAGACCAGGGAGTCAGTCCCAGAGTGCTGCCTCAACCCTCATACCAGACTGCTGTCCCTCAGAAGGGCCATTCTGACCATCCAGGCCTCTGTAAACAGGGTGGAACTGCCTCTTGGGATACCCCTCTCTCGCTATTCTATTTCGTTCTGCTCCAGGGTCCCTCTGGGTTGGTCTGACCCAGAGATCTGTCTACTCAGGCAGCCCCGTCCTGGTCTCTCCCCCAGGAGTCCGCAGCAGCCTGTCCACCGTGAGCAGAACCTTGGAGAAGCTGAAGCCAGGGGGCCGGGGGACTGGGGAGAGCTAAGGCAGGGGCTGAGGGGCTGCTCCCTGCCCTCCCTTCCTGCCTGACACCCCGATTTCAGAGCCTTCCTGGGTCCAAAGCAGAGATGAACCAGGCCCTGCAGACGCCAGACCTGCATTCAGCTGGCCAAGGCTCTTGGCAACAGAATCCACAGAGTGGGGGAACCGGGGTCTGAAGCAAGGTGTCGCTGGAAGCCCCAAGCGGCAGGGGGCTTGTTTCAGGCTCTGGACCTGGATTTCCTCTCTGGACTGCAGCTCAGTTTCCTTCCCTTTTTGATCTACTGACTGGTTTCACTGGAACTTAGGCCCAGGGAATACCCCAGTCCCTTGCTCCAGCCTGGCCACAGAAGTGAACCACAGGCCCACAGGAACCACAAACAGGGACGTGGCTCAACCCCCAAGGCCTGGCCCTGGGCCCCCAGGGCTCACTAGCTGGATAGAAGGGCTAGATCAGATTTTGGGGGAGATATCAAAACTCAGGGACCTTAGCAGCAGTGAACCAGATGGGAAATCCTAGACAAACAAAGTGGTCACTGCCATGATAGGAGGCTTCCTGGAGGAGGTGGCTCCTGAGCTGAGACCTCCCTTGAGACTCTTGGAATTTGACTCCAGACAAGACCTCCAGCTTTCCTTCTTCTCCTCTACCCTCTCACTCCTCCTGAACAATCGAAATACATTCCAGTCTCCAAGCCTTGGCTTATGCTCTCCTGGAGGCCCCCTGCTCCTCTCTGCCTGTCAACACCTCCACCTTTAAAGGCCTAGTTCCAAGAACCCCCGTCACCATGGTGCCCTCCTTGTCCTGTTCCACCAGCCTGCGTCTCCCTCTCTCGACAGTCTCCAGGCAGGCTGAAGTCTTCTTTTTCACAAAACAGTCGTTAATCCTATTTAAACCTACTGTATGTTGACCTTTTCCAGTCACCACACAGTGGGTACTTGCAAAATGTTAATGGCTTAAACTTAATGGGAAAAAAAATTCCGCAGGCTTTCTCTACAGAACCCCTCGAGGCTCCATGTACCCACAGAGTTTGGGCTGAGGAGGACCTGGCCCAGGTGCGCTTGGCCGCACAGAAAACACCACTCTGCCCTCCACACTGCTCCTCATACACCTGCACCTGCATGATCTCTACAGAGACATCTGCTCCTTGGGGCCTCTGTCCTAGTTTGGTGAGCAGAGGGCCAAGCTATGAAGAGTCACATTCTCGAAGGATGAGTGCAGGTGGCACCTCCTCTTGGAAGTGTTCCCTGATTTCGCTGTGCTCCCACCACCCCAGGACTCTCTCCATCACAGCCCACATCACTGTGAGTGGCCCTTGTCTATTTCCCCTTCTTGAGAGTAGGGAACAGAGGGCTGGGCATACAGAAGACACACCCAGTGGATGTTGGAAAACCCGACCAAAAGTGGGAGAGACCCTCTCACTGTACAGACGGGAAAGCTGAGACCCTGCAGGAGGAGGACTCATCAGGTCCCGTGGTGAGGGGCTGTGGAGCCATGCCTTGCACCCAGGTCTCCTCTCTCTCCCCACCCAAGGCTCTACCTTCTGTGATTCCCTGCACAGGCCGCAGGGACCAACGCCCTGACCATGGAGGGATAGACCTCCACAAAGGGGCTCAATTTCACTTACTCTGGCTGGCTGTGGAGCATTGGGTCCTTCCAGCCTGAGGGGAGTCAACTCCCCTCCTTGCACTTTCCTCCTCTTCTCCTCTTTCCTGCCTGCTCCTGCCCCTTCTCCTTTCCCTCATCTCATTATCATCAACAGCAACTCAGGCCTGGTGGCCCTTCCTTGGTCAATAAGTAGCCCTTCCTCCTGTCTATCTTCAATCCTCACCTGCATCACCCCCCAAAAGGTACCCAAAGGTGGAGGGGGTGAAAGGGGGCAAATGGAGCCTGAGCTGTGGGGAAGGTGGTCCCCCACCCTAGCCCACCATCAACCTGTCCCAGCCTTGATCTCCCCACAGCAGGTCTATGGTATCCCCAAAGGCTGACAGGGCAAGGCACAGAGCAGTGCTGGGGATCAGAGTGGAATAAATTATGGAATGAGCATGTAGAAAAGCAAGAGCTACGTCCATTGGAGAGGAAGTGGGTGGGGATCAAAGGACCTGTGACACTGGGTAGGAGTTCTCGAGGCCCGACTCTGGTTCCTCTCTCTTCCCTCCTGCAATGGGCTCCTTGAGGTCTCCTTCCCCCCAGTGCAGGTGAATGTCCAGATACCCCCTCCCAAGTGTATCTCCACTCTGGGCACTCCCATCCCCTCAACCTGGTCACAGGAGCAGTCCATGAGCAAACACATGTCTTCTCCCTATCCATGCCCTAGAAAAAAGGTGAGGTTGGGCCAAGGAGGCAGAGGTGGTGTGGTGGATACCGTTAAGGAAAAATGCCCTCTCACCTCTGAGCAGCTCCCGCACCTGCGGGAGCGGGTGTGGAGAGGGGCAGGCCTGTGGACCCTGCCCTGCCAACAGCCTGTGCAATAAATGAAATCAGTTCTATCCAATAACCTGTTCTCTTTATTTTCTCTTTTTTTAAGAGAAGATTTTATGTATTTTTAGAAAGGGTAAGGGAGGGAGAAAGAGAGGGAAAGAAACATCAATGTGTGGTTGCCTCTTGCATGGCCCCTACTGGGTACTCAGCCCGCAACCCAGGCGTGTGCCCTGATTGGGAATCGAACCCACAAGCCCTCAATCCACTGAGCCACACCAGCCAGGGCCAATAGCCTGTTCTGACCTCAACTATGGCTGTGCCCTGCAGGCCCCTGGCTAGGTAAAGAGAACACAACCAAAGCAGGGGGGTGGGGGGGGTTGCTGGGGCAGTGCTTGGTCCAGGCAGCCCTCTACATGTCACACCCCTGCTGGCCACCCTGGGGGACTGACCAGGCTGGGGATGGAGGGGGAGCGGGGTTGGAAGACTCACATCCTGGTTCTGCCCACAGGGGCACTGGGCCTCAGTCCCCTTATCTGCAGATGGAGGCTAAGGACAGCACCACCCTCACAGGGCCTCTCTCAGTATGAAGGGTGCATGACACCTGTTCACATCAGGGAGGGTTTAGGACTGGACCAGTGAGCCAATGAAAGGGGAGGTTGGAGGGCTTTTCCAGCTGAACTCCTGGGTCTGAAAAGTCAGCACCTCTGGTGCCCACCCTGTCCTCTATAACACAGTCTCGGCTGCTGGGCCTTGACCTGGTCACTCCCTCCCCATCCTTCAACCCCAAGGGGCCCTTCTCAATCCTACCAGGAGACAGAGCTCCTTAAGGGGCTCGTGGCCACGCCCCTTTCTAGGGGCAGGATTGGTGGAGGGTGATTGGGGTAGGATGATTGAGAACAAGCACCATCCCTGGAAAAATCTCACGGTTCCCACGGCTCCGTCCCCACCGTCTCCAGGGAAGGTGGGGAATCCGTTTGAGGCTGAAGACAGAGCCAGTGCGACCTGCACCCCTCGCTGGAGGGTGTCACTGTGTCCACAGCGGACTCAGAAAGTCCAGACCGGAGCGGGTGGGCGGGCTGGGGCTCTCCGCAGGGGGCTTGAAACCCGTGAAACCGAGGAGGGAGGGGGACAAGGGCGGCAGAGGGAGAGGGAGAGGCAGGACTCCGAGAGATCAGACCGTCGCTCCTCCTGGGGTCAGAGGGGAGCCAAAGGACACGCTGGAATCTGCACGACCAGCCGCCGCCCACCGCTCGCGCTGGGTCCTCCCAGCCCGTGGCCACCAGGGACAGCTGACGGAGTCCCCAACGCCCCTGCCAACCCGCTGAGCCCCGGATCTCCGAGCAGCCAGGCGGGTGAGTGAGGGAGACTAGCCTGCTAACCCATTCCATCCCAAGTCTGCCCCCCTGCCCCAGCCCGGCCGCCTCCCGGATCTCTTGGGATCCCTCCGTCCTGCTAGCCCCGGTGCTCAGCGGGTCACCCACGGGCTCAGGCAAGTGAAAGCCACGAGTTGGAGGGGGCTGGAAGGAGGGCAAGGCGATGAGAGAAAGGAGAGGGCCGTGAGGAGGGGATGCTCTAAGGGACGGAGGAGATACTCCATCCAGCCTTAAATCCCAGGGGAACTGAGTAGTGAGTGCCTGGACAAGAGGTCAGAAACCTGTAGCCTTGAGACAGAGTTCTTTGAAAAGAAATGAAAAGAAAAAAAGAAAAAAGAAACAGAGGGAAACAAAAGGGAGACACACAGCACAAGTGGCTGCCTTGGGCCCTCTCGGCTCTGCCTTCCTCTCTCCCCTTTTTAACTCAGTAAGAATCTGCCCTAGAATCCACCTTCAGTCCTCACCCAGCTGCCCACTACACCCTCCCAGGCCCAAAGTGAGGAGGGAATCAGTGAGAAGTCCACACAGAGCAACCTCAAAACCATGAGACAGGTGAAGCCAGAAAGACAGCAGCCACATCAGAGGCCCCTCTGACCAGTCCCTCCCTTCACCATTTGTTTAAGCAGCATTCCCTGGGCCCCTGGGAGACTCGGGCCCGGCACTGGGGATGCGGCTGCAAGGTGAATAGGACCCTGGTCCTCAAAGAAGACCATCAGGGGGGTGCAGACCTAGACCTGTCCCCAGTCAACAGGTTGCCAGTTGCCTGCTGATTTGAGGAGTTAAGGAAGGCTTCCTGAAGAGAGTGATGTCCCGGGTGAGATGTCACCTGCACTCTGATGGTTGAGCTGGAGCTAGCCAGGTGAAGGTCAAATCAACACAGGGTTCAGACCCAGAGGCGGCTTGCTCACCAGACCACACCTGCTGAGTTCGGCTGTACTCCAACACAATCATGAGGTCTACCTGGAGGGAGCCAAGACTGGGATTTTAACCAGGAGGGAGAAATGGGGAAGGAAGCAGAGAAGGGGACCAGAGAGGAAGGCCTGGATTCTAGAGACACCTGGAGGGGAGAATCTGCAGGGCATGGTGGCAGGTTGACACAGGACTGGACGGGAAATGCTCAGAGGGAAACCTGAGGGAGAAGGAGGGGCAAGGATGAAACCCAGGTTTCTGGCTGGGAGTCTGTGCTTTGTGGGAGAAGGTGAAGTTTAAGAAGCCTGTTTCCAAGAGGAAGAGAGTGTTCCCAGGAGAGAGCATTCAGTGGGACCAAAGCTATGGAGAGGTCAAGTTAGCTGAGGACTGCACAGTGTTCATGGAGTTCAGCAACAAGGAAGCAGCTGGTGGCCTTGGAGAGAGCAAGTGATGGGACAGAAACCAGACTTGGGTGAACTGACTCTTGAGAAGGAGGTAAAATAGGGAGTGTAGACAGCATTTTCAAAAAAGGGAGAGAGGCGAATGGGATTGCAGGAAGTTTTTTTTTTAAGATTTTATTTATTTTTAGAGAGAGGGGAAGGGAGGGAAGAAGAGAGGGAGAGAAACATCAGTAGGCACCAACCATCAATAGGCACCAAGCCCACAACCCAGGACTGTGCCCTGACTGGGAATTGAATAGGCAACCTTTCATCTTGCAGGACTACGCCCAACCATCTGAGCCACACTGGTCACGGCAGGTTTTGTTTTAAGAGGGAGAGGCTTAAATGCCTCCAGGAGGAGGTCCAGGTGAGGTAAGAGGTGTTCATGAGCACTGACCAGGAAGGGGGAGGTTTCCTGGGACCAGGAAGGGGGAGGGCCCAAGACATGCCAGAGACATGGATGCACAGAGCCTGTGCTGCTCAGCTCATGATTTTCTTCTCACCTACGAGGCTTAGCAGTTTGAGCACAAACTTGGAGAAGGCAGGAAGCTGGGCTGATGCAGCGTTGAGGCTTTGCTGGGCAACAAGCGAAGTTGTAAGACAAGGTAAACTGCAAGAGAGTATCTGAAGTGAGGTGTGCGGGTTCTTGATGGATGCAGAAAGAAGTGGAGAAAAGCAGCTCATGGAGAAAATGCGGAGAGTTCCAGGATTGCATCAGCTCGGAGAATAGTTTCAGCAAGAGGACTGTGGACCCTCCGGCTGGGTCCAAGCAGCTGAGTTTCAGGGATTGGAAGCTTAGGCCCATACTGAGACTGGGATCCAAGTCTGGCCACAGACATGGCCCTTGCTGGGTCCCAAGGAGTCTGGTGAGCAAGTCTGAGTGTGCCAGAGAGGACCAGAAGAGAGCAGGAGCCCCAGAGCAGCCAGGGTCACCTAACCTTGCCGGGTACAGAATTGGTGTAATGAACACAGAGCTTGGTTACTGCAGAGAGTCCTGTGTCACTGGGGCCTCTCAGCTGGACCAGGACCGGAAGCCAGGGCCAGCAGAGACCATCTAGACCAAATTTAGCAAAACTGAGCCCCAGTAAGAGGAACTGTGAGTGCATGCCTGTTGCAGGCATGGAACCCCCTGGAAATGGGAGGACACCATCAGAGCAGCTGGAATGGCCCCTGGCCCCTCACCACCTTTCCCAGGGCTCCCATTCTCCTTATGACCAAAGTAGCTCACCTCCAGCCTCACACTTCCAGGCAAAGAGAGGTCTCCAGAGATACCTCTGCTGGGCAATGCCTCATTGTCCCCAGATAGGCAGGCCACTGAGAGAGTGTCTGTCTACCTGTTTATTGGCCTGTGTCTGTAATTCTCAGTGTGTAATGCATCTGTGTTTGTATTTCCAGGCATGTCTGTCACTGAGTGCCCACGTGTGATGTGTGTATGTGTGTGTTTATGTATTCACATGCACTCAGGGATGAGCAGGATGGGGCCCAGGAGTCAGAGGCAGGAGCTGGAAAGCCATACCTTCAGACTTTATCTTCATGCCTGGTTTCCTGCATGTGTATGTGTGTGTGTGTGTGTGTGTGTGTTCACACACGCCTGTGCCTGTGCCTGCCACTTGGGGTAGGGAGGGGCCTATGGAATTGTCTGCATTAGGGGTGTGGCTGTTCTTTTAGCTCTGGGGAGGCAGAGTTCAGTTGGCAGTAGCTGAGAAATTTCTAGGGTGGTGAATAAGCCAACAATGAGTAATGGTGATGTGGGAGGTTCCCTAAGGCTGGGATGCAGGGGTAAGGGGAGGGTGTTGGGATAGAGAGAGCACTGGGGCTGTTGGGGGGATCAGGGGAGGAGGTTGGCCCAGACTTTCAGGGACTGAGGGGGAACAAATGGGCTAAGATTAAGGGCAACAGAGGGGTTCACAGAGAGGGGCAAAAGTTCAGAGTGAGCAAACAAGTTCCTCGATCACATTTAGAGGATAGGGAGCTGGGACGGACCAAGGGCTGATGCCTGATGTCACCCAGAGGCTCTTGGGCCCGTAGAGCTTGAACCTGGGGCTAGGAGGCCCAGCTGATGGCCAGGCAACTGGTCAGGCAACTGCCTTGTCCAACACAGACATCCCAGATCCGTGTGCTGGGGCAGGGTGAGGGGGGTCGGATGACCTCAAGGGGCTTCAGACAGAGACCCCTCCTCTGGAGCTCTTGCCTCCACCTACTGAGGATCACCCTTCTTGGGTCCCAAACTTGTTGATGATTTGCCAAATAATAATCAATTACTATCTATTTTTAATAATCAAACATCACTATGCCTTGCAGTAAGCAGAAATTCTGAAGTAGCAGAAACAACACAGGCTCTTCGATCTGACGGAACCAGGTTCGAATCCCACCTTTGCCATTACAGCTGCGGATACTGGGGAAAGTTCCTTCCCTGGTCTGAGCCTCAGTTTCACCCCTGTGACCTGAGTTCAGGACTGTGGCGGCTCATAGGGTTGCAGTGAAGATTAGCTGTGTTATCAGAGGGGGAGTGCTTAGCCCCTGGGCAGCAGGTTACTTCCCAGGGGAAGGGCTTAACTCTAGCCGAAGCAAAGACCAACCGTATCACAGATAAATGTACCATTTTTACGAGCACTTTTGATATATTGGTGATAATTTCTGAACAGGTCCCCATTTCCACCTTCACAAGCCACAGGTAGTTGAGGGTGGGGCAGCAGGATGACAAGTTTGGAGACAATCACTTGGTTAAACCTTTCCCTTTACATTCGGACATCTGAGGCCCAGGAAGGGGCCCCAGTCCTCCTAAGTTACCCACAGACCAAGAGCCCTGGGCATCTGAGGCCCATCCTTGAGTGTCTGCCTCTGCCCCAAACTGCTTCAGGCATGGACTCCCGAACAGAGGCCACAAGGCCTCCCTCGCCAGAGGCAGGGCAGCAGGGAGGGTGACTGCTTGATCAGGGTCAGGGGCAGCTCAGCAGCAGGGGTCAGAGCCCTGGCTGGGTCTGGTCTGGCTTGGCCACAGACTCCTTCCATGGCTTTTCCCACTCCAAGCCTCAGTTTCCCCCATCTGTAGGTGGAGGGATCCAACTAGGTGATCTCTGCGGCCTGAGCAGCTTGGAGTAGTCACTGAAGAGATGATCAGTTCCAACCCTAACAAGTCTAGATTCAGAGCAATGACCTTCCCTGCTGCTCGAGCAGTGCCGTGGGGGGCTTTGGGGTGAAGTGCAAAGGGCTTGAAGGGTCTGGGGTAGCAATTGCCCCAGCACGGAGGGTCCTGCTTCCAAAATTTGTTTAAATACTCTAGCCTAGACGTGACACAAGTCGCAATTCATTGGCTGGAACTAGTCATATGGCCCCACCTAATCACAAATTATTCGGGAAGTGCACTCTTAACATGTGTTCAGAAGTGGGGAGAACCAGAAGGATTTAGTGAACAGCAGCAGGGACACAACAGAGCTCGCCAGAGCGCCCACTGGGAGAGCACCCAGCACTGCAACCACGCCAGCTGGAGGGCCCTGTGGGTGCACTGGCAGCACAAATTGAATTGCAATAGCTAAGTGACCTTAACACCTCACCCCTGGGCACCCCAGATGCAATTAACCAGGGTGGAGGCAGAAAGGGCCCTTAGCCCTTTCTCTGCCCAGGGTGGAAACTCTGGAAGTAGTTTTGTCTTCCAGGCGCAGCTCTGCCAACCAGGACTGGACAAGAATCATTCATCGGCAATTAGCACTTGGAAGCTCAGCCCCTGGGCAGGCATTCCTTTTGTTGAACCTAGTGTGCTAAGCCAAGGAGTTTACCTTCCGGAAAGACACACAAAACACACCCCGCCTCCTCCTGTGCTGTTGACAGTTGAGCAGTGTAAGTGCTAATTACAGAATCTTATCTGCCAGGCCCTGAGTAGTCTATACTCTGAGCTTCTTGGAGATTCTTGGAGATTCTAGCTGTTGCTTGGAGCTCAGTCAGCAAGCATTCAGCAAACCGAGCACTGTGCTAAGGTGAGAGCCCAGGCTTGGGGATCAGGACACCAGGTTTCAAGTCCTGGCACCACCCCTGGTACTCAGTGGTCTTGGGTAAGTGTAATCTTTCCGTGCCCCAATATCCTCATCTACTAAATGGGAGTATAACAGTCGTACTTGATCTCACGTGATTGACAGTGCTCGGCCTAGCATCATTAAATTAGCAATCTGAAGGTGCTCACTTCAGATTCTCACTTAGACTTGGTTCTGGCTAAGATAGGCTAGCTTGAATCGGACCAACTAAAAATGTGGTATTAAACATTTAAGGACTCTGTTTAGGGCATGGAAGAGCTACCAAGGCAGTAAGAACTTGAGGGACCAAAATCTTGGAGAGAAAAGAAATAAAATGTGGTTTCATTTTTTCCCCTTAAGGCATTATGCAGCTTGTAGGGGAAGTAGCCATGGCATGGAGTTGGGAAGTTAAAATCAGAAATTAGGGCTTGAAAAGAACAGAGGCCTTGTTTTTAAGAAAAAAACAAACCTCAGCTTTTAGTTGGGGAGCCCAAAGGCTCTCCCCTGAGAGTACATGTTAACCATACACAAAGCAGACTCAGAAAGATGGAAGCACAGCTCCCAGACTGGGTTAGGGTGGCCTGTCCCTTCTTTAGCTGCCTGTCAGCAGCAAAAGTAAATCTTCTCTCGAGGAAGACGACATCCTCCAGAGCCTCATGCTATCCTACAATGTTGGACATTTAATAAAAAATTATGTAGCATTCCCAGAGATAAGACTAAATAACCAAAACCAATAAAACAAGCAATAGAAACCAGAGTTTTCAGACATGGACTTTAAAGCGTTTACTACATTCAAGAAAATAAATAAGAAGAGAGAGTCAACAAAGAATTGGAGCGACTGAAAAATAATCAAGTGGCAATTCTAGAACTGAAAAGTCAACAACTGAAATTAAGAAATGAATCGATGAATTTTACAGCAGAGAAGACACAAGTAAAGAGAGGATTAGCGAACCATATGATAGATTAGTAGAAAAATAACCAGACAGGAGCAGAGAGAGGATAAAAAAGCTAGAAAAGACAGAATAGAATGTAAGAGACATGTAGGGTTATGTCAAATGCTTGAACATGTGCACAGTTAGGGTCCCAGAAGGACAGGAGGGAGAGAATAGGGAAAAGGCAATGGCTGAAAGTACTCCGAAACTGGAGTGGTGGGGGAATCAAGCCACGAATTGCAGAAGCACCAGGAAACCTACAAAGGATAACTACAAAGAAAATCTCCGCCCAGAACATCATAGTAAAATTGCTGAAACTTGAAGACAAAGAGTCTTCCCATAAGGGAAAAGAAAGGACAGCCTTGGACCCTCCAGCCACCTGGGGCCTCCCTGTCCCATGTCCAGTGTCAGCTTTCAGGAGTCTGTTGAGAGGTGAGGTGAAGGGCCAGACTCCACCCTCTCCATCAGGGGCTGCCCCCATCAGCCTCAGACTGAGCTTCCCCCACAGGAGGGAAGGCCGGCTTTTGTCAGATAATGTTGGACATCCGTGACATGGAGAGGAGCTTGAAAAGGGTGGCGTTGGGGGTGGGGGGGCGGGGCGGGGCAGATACCTGGGAATGGCACAGCCTCTCCTGAGGGCAACAGGAAGGTGTCAATGTTTACAGCCACAGCAACTCCAAGGGGATCAAATCCTTCTCTTTAAGGTGAAGCGACAGTACATACAGTGCGAGCCAGATTATGCGTTCTCTGACTCTGGTCTCAGAATGTCTTGTCGTTCAGTCCAGCCATGGGAGTCCGGCTTCACTTCCCTCCTGAGCCTCCATTTCTTCAGTTGTGAAATGTGGCCGCTAACAAGTATCAGGCCATTGTACCTCTCGCTGATGGCATGAACATGAAGTGCTCTGCAAACTGGAAACTGCTGCATCCCTTCAGCGGCTACTATTTCTGCCCAGCAGAACCAACAGCTGCAGGTTACAGAGAGCAGATGGCTCATGCAAATGTGGAGCTTCTGGAGGAATCTGTGGTCTGTAAATGCCTTCAAGGATCAACACATGCTTTCTTTGCCAGGATTTGGGGATTTCTGAATTCCTGCCAGCTTAGTGTGACAGCCAGGTGCTTCTGGCTGGAGGCCCCATAGAATTGCCACCTCTCACTATGGAGCCAGGGAAAGGAGCCCTGGAGTCATCAGATCTGGGCAGATGTGGGTCATACCACCCCCAGACTCTCTTCCCTGCTTGGGCCAGGCTAATTCAAACCTGTGTCCAGAGTGAGGCCCTGAGCTGCCCCTCTTTGGCACCTGCCCTCGTTTTCACTCACAAGTCACTGAAGTCTCTGCAACCCTACTGCATGCAGGCTTTGGACACCCTTAAGGACAACTCAGGGCCTGTTCCTAGGGCACTTCCACCCGAGGGACAGACCAACTGTTGTGTTTGCAAACCAGACAACAGGGACCTCCCAGATCTGAGAGCTAATAGCCCCCTCCTCTAACCAGCACCGCGATGACAACATGGCTAACATTTATGGAATTCTCACTGTGTCCCAGGCTCTGTGCTAAGCATGTGATTTAGCTTGAAGCATCTAATTATTGCTAGACCCTACGGCAGGTTCTCTTATTAGCCCCACATGGCAGAGGTTAACACTGGAGTGTAGACAGTTAGGCCATGCGTCCAGGTCATGCTCTGATTTACCTGCATGCTCTGCTCCCACCTGTGGCACCATCTGATTATGCGCCTCTCGTTCTCACTCAGGGCCCTTTTGTGATGTTTTTCACAATTCTAACAGCTCCATAGTTATGACCTCATCCTTGAGGACCTTCATACCTGTGATTTCATTATCAATTCCTAGACTCTGATGACCTTCCCTTTGCTTCTGCATGCATTCCCAGAATTCTAGAATCCAGTGACAGAGCCCAGATACAACCTAGAGAATCCTAGAAAGGAATTCTAGTATCCAGTGATCAGGCTTGTGAGTCCAGGCTCAACAGTGGAATCCTGGGTGTTGGGGGTGAGGGGGTATGTGGAATGGACGTAGGATTGGAATCTAATAGAATTCCCAGTCTAGAAAGAACCTGGGGCCTTGAGTCTACTCCAGCCAAACCCAACCTATGTAGGGACTGTCCCTTCTCACTGACCGTCTGAAATACTAGGAGCTCCTCACTCTCACTCACTCCAGGACCTCATTTGATTGTCCATGAAAGTTAATGTCACTGCTATGCCTACTAGGACCTAAGATGGGGACATGCACGCCAGAAGGCAAGTCCTTAGGTTCTGGTCCTGGATCTTGGGTAAATTGCTAGACCCCTTTATTTGGGTAAGGAGGGGCTATACCAGATGATTTATTTATAAGGCCTTCTGTCACTGGGGGAGGGTGAGACTTGTCTAGATCCCAAGAGTGGCCACCTGCCCTCTATTTAGGACTACTAGTAATGATTATCATTTCAGCACCTGAGAGCCATTCACTCAATTTATTTAGTCCAAGAAGTCTTCCTGGAGGAGGAGAGGTGGAGGGACTGTGTCTGTCTGGTGGAGGGAGGGTGGGAGGATGGTGAGAGTGGCCAGAGAGACCCAGGGACTGGGTAGGGAAACAATGAGCAGACTCTTCCCACAAGGGTGGGTTGGGATGGATGGGTTGTTGCTTCCCAGAGGCAGGGGCAGGGGGCTGGCCAAGATGACCTCTGCACTCCCAGGCACTGAATGTAACCCCAGAACTGAGAGCGGGGTTGGAAGCTGAGATACCCTGGTAACCTTCCCTCCCGCTCTGTGCTCACAGAACCACTGGGACCTCGGCCGCTGACTTGGGGTCTGGTCTGGACTGGCGGCGGGAGGGACCCTGATGAGTGCCCTGAATCCCCAGACCGATGCCGCGCAAAGGGAAGAGCCAGGGACCCGGTTCGCGGGCGCCAGCGATCCGCGCGCAGGGCTGCCTGCCCAGCCTGCCATCGCCGGCGCTATGCTGCGCCTGCGGTTTGTGCGTGCTGCTGGCGGGCGTGAACGTGACACTGGTGGGCACCTTCGCCTCCTTCCTGCCCGGGCAAAACGTGCCGCTAATCGTGGGGCCGGCTCTGCTGGTGGTCGCGTTCGGCTTCTTCGCGGCCTGCTGCGCCTGTAGCCGCCTGGTCCCCGCGTCCCGCCCGCGCTCGGCGGCAGCCAAGGGCGCAGACCAGAAGGGTGGCGGCACCGGGCCGGTGGCGCTGGAGATGGAGAGCAGCGAGCGCACGGCGCAGGACACCACCGCCGTGCAGCTGAGCCCCGCCGCCTCAGCCGCGTCCTCTGGCCGCTCCAGCCCAAGCCCCTGCCCCTTCGCCCTCGACGCCCCCGCGCCGGCTGCCGCCTACCCACAGCGCACCAACGGGGTCCGGCTCAACCTGCCCCGTGAGCGCGAGGCCCCCTAGCGGCGCGGGCCCTCCCGGACTCGCCAAGCCGGGGTCCTTTCGTTCAGTGCCCCGCAAGAAAAAAGAGAAAGAGGAGAAAGAGAAGACAAGAAAAAGGAAATTTTCATAAGAGTCGGGCGCTGGGCACAAGTGGCTTCACTGTCCCATCTCTGGAACTTCTGGAGGGGAAAGTGTGCCCAGGCATGTCCCCACCACCAGGAGAGAGCAGTTACTTGGCCCTCCAGGTGGGGTCTGCTGGGCCCACCATTACTTCATTCCCCAGACTTGACGAAACTGGGCCCCTGCATCTTGAGTCCCTAACACCACCACCACCCACGGCATTTGGGCACTGTGAATGGGGCCACTCTGAGAGGGACTGACTACCAGCAAGGCCCACACCCCCAAGGGGTAGGATGAAGCAGCAGAAGGGGAGGAGTATCAGCCCCAGCTGTCTGCTGTCCTTGCACACTGTGAAAGGTCACCAGCTCCCCCTTCCGCTCCTCCTCGCCCTCCTTGTCTTCACCCACCTTCGTACCTTTTGAGATTAGTTGGGCAAGGTGCAGGGATGGTGGGGATGTGCACAGGGTTCTGATTTGAGCCAAGACAGTCCCTAAGGTTTAGCTGGGTTGAGCACACTCCACCCTTTCTGCCTGAGTAGATAAAGCAGGGAGAGCTGAGTCTGGGGCCCCAGCAGGGGTGAGTGGTGAGGGCCCCCTCACTGTGCATTCCCTCCTGCCTCAGTTGTCAATAAAGCACCTTTGGAGTCAAGTCCTCTGCAGTGTGCAGCCCTGAAGGGAGGAGGGCCTGACTGCAGGGCCCTGGATTCTGGGGTCTTTCCATCCTCTTGGAGACCTAGAAGGGGACCCCAGGGGAGAGGAGAGTGTGGCAGTGAACAGAAGTCTGAGTCTGGGGTTGCCGGTAAATATCTGGGGTAACAGGTGTGTCAGGCTGGGGTGCTGGATGAATACATGAGTGTGTCTGCGGGTGAGATCGCCTGGCTGCGTGTATGAGATGGGGAGTGTGAGTGACACTAACCACACATGCATGTGGGAGCCTGTGGTGGCGGTGGCGGCGGTGGCGGCAGCTAAGAGCTGGGTCACCCAGCAGGGATGGTGAGGAAAGAAGGGCTCCCACAGCCATGCAGACCCTAAACCTTTCTCCTGGCCTGGCTGGACTTGCAGTCTGGGCTTAGCCTGAGTTCCGTCTGGGTGGGTGAGGGCATGGAAAAACAAGGGAGCTGGGCTCTGGGGTGAAGGTGCTGCAACCCTGTGCCAGCCCCTCCTCTCATTGCAGGGACCCTGCGGGGCCAGCAGTGTCCAGTGATGGTGGCACACACCAGACCACCACCCCTTGTCGGCCATGACTGCCTGCCCATCCACCCTTGGCTTTCTCAGCCTCCCTTTCTCTTTCCAGAGTAGGCTTTGTTGCTCTTCTGCTTGGGCCCCAGCTCTTCCCATCAGCCCTGCAGCTCTGTCTTCCTTCCTCTGACCCTCTCTCTGCCTCTGCTTCTCCTGCTGTCTCCCCCTCTCATTGACCTGGAGAAGGATGAATCTGTCTCAGTAGGTGCTGAGCAGGTCATCTCTATTAATTCACATGGGTCGATGGGCCCTAACCTTTGAAGCATCCAGCCCCTGGAGCTGATGACCTCTTCTCAGAGAACTCCCCCACCCCCACTGTGTGTGTGTGTGTGTGTGTGTGCACAAGGAAGGCTGCCTCCCCAGGCTACAGTCCTGTCTCTTCTGGTTCACTGGTCTTCAGCTTCAGACACTACCTACTGCCTTGGTAGAGTAGGAGGTGAGGGGGGCCACTACTGATGTTGCCTTGGGGTGTGGTCTGGCTCACCCTTCCCCTACCTTCTTAGGAAGAGGAATTCCAGCCCTGGAATACTAGGCCCAGCCCAAACCTCTCTCCCACCTGCGGGCAGGGGCCTGGAATTGCACACCATCTTCCTCTTCGCCCCCCGTGAGACTTCCAGATCTTGTCTGGACTGCTGAGGAAGAAGAGTAAACAGGCAATAAGAGCTCAAGCCCATGGGCCACACAGAGATGGTGTGAGTGAATAGAATGGGAGTGGGGCGGGGGAGGAGGCAGTGTTGGCTCCTTGGAGTCTCCCATCCACTGCCACCACCAGCTGAAGGTCATTTGTCTCATCTGTGTTCCCTCCCTCTCCATAGGCACACCAGGAGATATTCTTTACACCCCAGAGCCCATTTTCCAATCAGCTACCCAACAACCCCCACCCCAGTCTCTCCAGGCCTGCTCCACCAGGGGACTCCTCCCCTCACACTCCTTCAGGCCCCTTTGGGGCAGCAAAGTCAGTGTAAAAGCCCCAAAGGGAGAATAAACTTGACCTCCACGTGTCAGGCCAAGATAAAAAGGGCTGTGGAGACACAGATGAGAGAGGAAGTCGGTGAGGGTGGAAAAGGAGTGTACTGCTCAGCTCAGTAAAGCTGAGTAAGCCAGGGAGAGGAGCTGGGGTGCATTTCTGGCAAGATGGGAGCCACTGGAGGGTTTTAAGCAGGGAAGTGACATGATCTGATTTATGATTGTAAAGATCACTCTGCCTGCTGTGTGGAAAATAGAGTGTTGAGGGGCAAGAGGAAAACCGGGTGGGTTAGTAGGTTATTGCAGTGAGACATGGGGGCTGGGGCAGGGGGGTGGCTGTGAAGTGGACAGATTCTACACCCACCCTTTGAGGTCTCCCTGTTGGGGAGTTTAAGGGAAGTGGAAGAGAAGAATCTAAGAGGACGTTCTAGAATTTCGGTTTGAGCAGCTGGGCATATGGTGAAAGAAAAGGAAGGGCTCTTGAAAGATAAAAGGTCTGTTAGCCCAGTGGAACTTCCCACAGGAGCTGGAGCCACACCCTGAATTCTGGAAAGAGAGCAGAGGGGGTGCAGGTTTAGAAGCCATTGGCACTGGGGTGGTGGCTAAGCCATGAGTCCAGGTAAGGCACATGGGGAGAAATGAAGACAGAACCCAGAATCTAGACTGCTCTAACTGCTGCGCCTAGGGGCAGAAGGTGCGCCAAGTTGCCCAGTTCTGAATCTCACCTGCCTTTCTGCTGGAGCTTGTGCCTTGCTGGTGAGGTCTGTAGGCTCCCAGGTGGGGATTAGGGAGAAGTGAGCAGCATATGAGCTCTCAGACGCTGGGACTTGTGTCTTGTTCACTGCTAAGCACTCAGTGCCTACCTGGCGCAAGGTAGGTGCTCAGTAAATATGTGTTGAATGAGTGAAAGCTGTGAATCTCATCCCACAACTGAGGCTCTAGTTCCCCCTAATAGAAAATTACCAAGACACCCAGTTCTGGGCAGGAAAGGAGAGCTCCCTTGCGTGTGGGAGTCCCCGTGGCCAGTTCCTGCTTTCTACTTCTTTGTGAGGAGGTTGGCGCTGCAGGAATGTAGATGGCTAGATGGGCATTGATTGACGAGCCTGAGGGCCAGACTCCCAAAAGTAGGCCATGGCCAGAGAGGTGAGCAAAGCCTGAGAAACTGGGCACTGCTGGGAAGTGCCACTAGAGGGCAGCCTGGGTATGTGACAAGGGATAGAGACCATTTAGCCCAGGCAGCCTGCACAACTTGGCCTGTTCCTCTTCTGTGGGTCAAGGCCCTGCAGGATGGGAGGAGCTAGGAGTTGGGTGTGCTTGCAGAAGGGGTAGGGAGGAGGATTAAGTCACCCAAACTTGGTAAATGACACCTCCTGCCCTGGAACCTGACCTTATCACAGAGGGAGCCCTGACCCTCGACATAGTCTTAGACCTTATCAAGGTCACAGGTAAGTCCTGACTCAGGTCACACACTGAACTGTCTCCCCAGTCCATACTAAATCCCAGCCTGAGCTCAAGCCCTGACCCAGCCTTGTCCATACACTGGGCCCTGGCCCTGAGCTTAGACTGAGTTCTGACTCAGTCCAGAGCCCTGACCTTCACCCCAAGTTGGACCTTGAACTGAACACAGACTGAGCCTCAATGCTGGATACATAATAAGCCCTTATTTTGGTCGCAAAGTGAGCTCTGACCCTGAGCCATACACTGACCCCTGACCCTGGGTGAAGACTGGACTGCCATCATGGTCACAGGCTGAGCCTTGGCACCTAAGACTTGCCCCCCAGCACCCACTGACTAAAGGGCCTTTTCAGATGCAGCTCCTGTGCCAGGCCAGGCCACAGCGCCAAAAGGAAGGAACTCCTGGAGCCACTTTTGAGGGAGAGATAAGGAGTTCTGGGTCTTTGAATGGTCCAGAAACTCCTGGGTACTGAACCCCTAAGAGGCCAGGCAGAGAGGCTGGGTCTAGGCCATCCAGGACATGAGGGAGGCAGGACAGCCAGGCCTTCCCCAGGTCCTCCTGGAGCTCTGGAGCGGGGCCTTCCTGCCTGCCTGTGTGTCTGGGAGCCTCTTCCACCTGCACGTCCGACTCCTGTGGAACCTCGGGCAAGTCCGTTCTGCCCACTGAGCAGTGCTCCTCCCCATGTTACCTTTCAGGGAAAATGTGAGAAGGTGAGCTTCCTTGAAGAGAGCGGGACCAGGCCACCACTGTGTCCCTGTGTCCTCACCCTGTGCCCTGACAGGAGGAGAAGCCCCCTTGCTCTGGGACCTTACTCTGACCAGTCACTCCAAACAGGCAAGAACAAGTGAATAGTGCTCAAGGTGGCTGCAGCCTGGTCTCAGCCCCAGGTGGGCAGCAGCCCATGAGACAGGAGCACCTAGGTGGTGTGGGCCAGGAAGCGGAGGTCCTAGAGGCCTTTGTACATTCCCAGGGTCTGGTGTGTGTGAAGAGGGGGAGGAGGTCCACGAGACCCTATAGCCCCTCCCCGGCTCACCAACCAGTTCAGTTTCTGCCCCACCCAGGGTGCAGCCAGGGTGCCTTGTGCCTGCAGAGCCAAGCTGGCCTCTGCCAGGCCCACCGGCCTCAGGCTCACCTTGGGAGACACCCAGGGTAGGAGTGAGGGCTGAGCCAGGCAGGAGCCAGGCGGGGGAGGGGGGTGGCTCGAGTCAAAAACGCTGACGCGGAAGACAATGAGCTCTCCGAGGCTGAGGCAACTCATTTGGTCCCGGCCACGCTTTATTAAATTCTCATAAACCTGTCAGGGGGGACAGGGCTTGCTTCAGTTTACCTCATTAGCCCAACACAATGACAGTGGGGGGGGGTTCAGGCAGAGGGAGGGGGCAACAAGGGGAGGCCAGGGCTCAGTGCTGAGAACCGAGCCCAGTCGAGCCAGCCGGGAAGATAATTGAATTAAGTGGCTTTTGTTAATGGTTTTTAAGACTCCGAAGTGTAAATAACATTTAGGGGCTTTCTTTTAATGGGGCTGGGGTTTTAGGTACACAGGGAGCTTAGAGGAGGTCCAGCCGGGTCCCTGCCCCTCTTCCCCATCCCAGGGAAGCTTGGCAGCGGAGAGGCAACGGGAGCCAACACTGAATGCAAGAAAGTTAGTCTAGGAGGAATGAAGGCAGGGGCCAGAGAAGGGAAGACAATTTCTGGGGGTGTCTTTGAACAGACAAGGAGAGGACATTGAGCAAGAGATGGTATGGAGGCAGGGGCTGAGTGTGAGGATCCGCCCACCATTTGACAAAATGGCCAGGGACGTCTCTGGGGTGTTCCCAGAGGCATGGCTTGTGAGAGTTTAGTGGACCTGACCTTCTGGGGCAGCCAGTGTCCATTCCTCACTGAGAGGTCAGTGGGACTAAGAGGTTATGGCTTCTGCTTATTGCCAGTGGGAGGGGCTCCGCTGGGAAGCAGTGAGCACCCCATTGCAGGACATGTGGGAGGCTGTGGTGGTGGTTTAGACTCAACCCCAGGCTTCCTGAAGGAAACTGGACTTGAACTGAGCTATAAGGGAACCCGCAGATGGAGTGGGGAGCTCACCTCTCTGGGAGCACAAGGGCTTGGGGGAGCTGGAAACAGGGACGTGGGCAAATTGTCTTAGAATCCATCCCCCCTGGCTTTCCTCAGTTACAGCATCTTCCTCTCTGCAGATGAGTCCTGGCCCAGGAGTTGCTTTGGCTGGAGGCAAAGGCTCTGGGCAGGTCCCAAGATGCTGGAGATGAGATAGGGCAGGGCTGGCCCTAGGCAACCCACAAAGGGTTAAGGCGCTAATCGCCCTGCATTCGACAAAGGGAAGTGGGTTTTCTGATCCAGAAAGGATCAGTCCCTGGGACGCCCCATCAGGCCCTTCAGCGTGAAATTACACCCCAGCAGGGGTGCTCCCCTCCCCCCACACATACTACCCGCCTAGGCCTGGCACAGGATTAGGGCCTGGAGTCATCAGCTTAATAGATGCCTCTCTACCCCACCCCCTCTCCCTGGGGGGCCTTCAGTCCTGCCTCCAGGCCTGCACCAACCTCTCCTCACCTTCTATCTGCCTGTCTGTCCGTCTGCCTGGTCACCTGTCCTTACTCTTGGTCTGGTCATTCCATCTGTCTTCTCAGCTGACCCCTGACCCCTGAGTCCAGTCCCTATTTTAGATTTTTTATAACCTTTAATCAGTACCCCCAATGTATCTGTTTCATTGCTTATCTCCTTATTATCTCAGCAGTAGCACTAAGTGCCTTGGGCACAGGGACTGTCTCCTTGAGCACTGTATCCTCAGGGTCTGGGCTGTGTCTGGCAAATACAGGGTGCTCAAAAAACATGAATTGACTGAAGCCCCTCCCACCCACCTCACAAAGACTGGGTGTGGTCCTTAAACTCTGGACATTGGTGCTCAAGACTAAGAAGAGGAATCTAAAACCCCTGCCAGGACAGAGCCTTGTCTTCAGGAAGAGGCAGGGGCTGTGCCATGGCTTCTGCCTCAGCCCCAGCCTCAGCACTAAAGGATGCCAGGAATAAGACAGACCAGAAAAGAGAGAGGCCCTTCATGGCCAATGGATGCTCACTCATCCTGGGGTGCCATCCTTGGAGGCCCTTTCATCCCACTTCTTTGGGCCACTGCTGGTGCTTGTCACACAAGTGACTCTAAGCCACATCTGCACCCACAGCTGGGTGTACCCAGCATGGGAAGAGGTCCTAGATGGAACATCCAGAAATCACAGCTGTCCGAAGCAGGTAAGTAGCCTATGTAGACGACCCTCCAACCTCCGCACAGGAAACAGAGGCCCAGAAAAAGCCAGGGCCACAACAAGGCCTGATGGAAATGCGGTTCCAGAGGTCGTAGACAGAGCTCGACCCTCACACTGCTCCTCCAGTTCAATCCGACAAGTATTGTATTGTTCAACACCAACTCAGAGCCAGGCTCTGGGCCACATCAGACCCTGCACAGGGACTTCCTGCTGGGTATGGATAAGGAGTGTATGTGGTGGCCAACAGGGTGAAGAGAGGAAGGGGGCTTGCCCTCCCCTAGAATACTCAAGCAAGGCTCCCTGGAGAAGGTGTCATATGGATGTGTTCCAAAGAATAAATAGGCTTTTCCCAGAACGAGGGACCAGTAAGACCAAAGACAGATGGGAAAGGGCACAGTGAGGGTCCAGTCTGGCTGCACACCTCAGGACAGTGTGAAAAGAAAGTGCCCCCTCCCTGCTGGCTGCCCAGCACATCTGTGTGGAGGTGAGAGGAAGGATAGGTGAACTATGAAGGACCCAGGCGTCCAGGTCTGCCAGCTTGCTCAGGTGGGGACGGCAACAAAGAGCAGCTTTGTGTGCACACACTCACACTCACACACACCCGCACACGCCCCACACAAGCTCTTTCCAAGAATGGCTCTTCAAGCCTGGTTGCCAAAATAAAGGAGCCACTGGGCAGTCAGCCCCTGGAGGAAATATCACTCCTGTGGCCTTTGTTGTTCAAAAGGCTTTTCAAAATCTCCAGACTCCTCTTGGAAAGGATCCCGGGCTGAGGTGGTGGTTTCCCACAGCTGGAGATGTGGGGACGATGGCACAGCCTCCCTGGCCTGGCAGGGGGAGGAGAGCCCCAGGGGGCCAGGCTTGGGCGTTAGCTGCAGTAGCTGCGGTTTAATCCTCCGCTTGCATGACTTACTCTCTCTATTCCCACAAGCCTGGGGGTAGGCCAAGACCTCCCCATTTTACAGATGACAAACGGAGGTTCACAGAAACTTAACAGCTTAGTCAACAACCCCACTGTGAGTTAACACTAGAAATGAAACTGAGGGCACCAATCACAGACTTAGCTCAGCCCCGGCCCCATTCTGAGCCCCAGCTCTGACCTTTAATTGAGCTGTGACTTGCCCTATGCTGAGCCCTACCCCTGGCCCCAACTGATCCCTGATCCCAGTCGCAGACAAAGCTTTGACCCTGGCCCCATTCTGAGCCCCTCACAGAGCTGTGACCTGCCCTGGACTGATCCCTGATACGAGCCTCAGATTGCCTCTCCAGTCAGCTTTAAGCCCCATGAGGTCAGAGACATGTGCCTCTCATCCACCCCTGCTACTTTACATTTATGTACGTGCGGTTATTCCAGTAACATTTATCTATTGGGTCAGGGCCCAGGTCTGTTGTTGTGTACCACCACTAGTAATAGTGTAACTATAACAACAACAAGCATTTTATTGAGCATTTACTAAATGCCAGGCCTTGTGTTTTGTGTTGTCCAGACATTATCTCATTTAATCCTCACAAAGAGTCCTGAAGTGCATGAGCCCATTTTACAGATGGGGACACTGAGCCCAAGGTCATACCAGGAGGAGGTACACAGAAGCTCAGCGTGTTCTCAGTAGTTCCCTTCGCCCATCACACTCAGCTGCCTTCTGAGGGATGGGGGCGAACAGAAAAGTCTCAGCGGTGAAAGGAAGGGGGGGCATTTGGACAGGCGGGAGAAGCCAAGGGCTTTCTGGAGCCTTTGAGTCTCTGGAGCAACAGAAGGGCCAGGTGAGTTGAAGGAGATTCTAATGAAGGAGCAAGACCAGCTACGGAATTTGTGGGGTCCAAAATGAAAATGCAGGACACCTTGTTAAAAATTAAGGATTTTTAAGATGGACGTATCAGAACATTATGGGGCTTGACCCTAGGGTCCTATGTGACTGCACAGGTCACACACCCATGAAGGTGGCCCCAAGGAGGAGAAAAGTGTATGGGGATGGATGTGTGGAACAGGGAACACAGCTGTTAACATAGCAGCTAGGACCAGGTCTGACTTGCATGTGGGTATCTGGGCAGTATCTTCAGCAGGCACAGGACAGCAGTCGTGGAGTATCTCTGGGCACCAAGCTGGCAGTGTGGCTGAAGAGGCCCATATGTAGAGAGGAACTGGTGCCACTCTCTGAGTGTTGGGGGTGGGAGGTGCCCTATGGGGTGTGAGTAAGCCGGGAAGAACGCACATCTTGGGGATGGGACATATATATGTGGAGCATCCAGGCAACAGAGTGTGGGCTGTGTGTCCGAGGGCTTGTATGGAGGTGTATATATGGGTAGGACAGACAGACAGACACCCTGAGCTTGTGTGGCTCAATGCAGAAGTCAGCATGTCCCATGTGTCTGAGAGAGAAGATATGTGTGTAAGTGTGTGTGGTGGTGAAAGGCAGGAGGGTATATGTGTAACTGGGAGTGTGTGGAAGTGTGTGGGGGAATGTAAGCCCATCCCCACCCACCCTCCTGGGTGCTGGCCTGTGCTGAGGGGCTCCCAGGTGAAGATGTCCCCTAGCCCACCCTAGCCCAGCCCCAGGCCTTCGTGGGGTCAGGTCCCCTCTTGAAGCATTCCTGCTTGCCTAGGGTGGTCAGAGCCAGAGAGCTGCCTCCTAGGCTGCTGGGGTGATCCTGGGCCAGTGGTGTCAGGTTCCCCGCCCAGGGCCCGCCCTCTGCAGTCCTCTGAGGGCCTTTGTTGGAAGTTCAGACAAACTTGTCAGGGAGGCGGGCTGGAGGCCGCCTCCTAATCGGCTTTCCCAGAAGGGAGAGGAGAATGAGAGATTGCAGGGGTGGGGGAGACTTCCAGCCCCCTACAGCTCTGTGGGAAAGAAAGGGGGAGGGTGGGCCTAGCTCTTCTGGCCCTAAAAGGTCCCATCCCCCAGGACCCTCTCAGCAGGTACCCCTTCCTCCGGGCACCTGAGGAGCCAGACCCCGGACCGGACCGAAAGAACACTGAGGCCAAGGCCTAAGAACAGCAGGAGGCTTTGGGGAGCCGTTTCTGGGAGCCCCTGCCTCCTCATCTCGTCCACCGTGAGCTGCCTGAGCACACACAGCACTCCGGGCACAGAGCCGCTCAGCCCTCCGCTTCCTCCAGGGCTGCTCACTGTCTCCCCTGAGCCCACCAGGAAGCAGGCTGGACGTGGCTAATGATTCCCATTCCACAGAAGAGGAAACAGGACCAGAGAGGGGCAGTTATTTGCGCAGAGTAACTTATCCCAACTCCATGATAGAATCTTCTTTGCTTCATAGTCAGCATTTCCCTGGGGTCCCATCCTCAGCATTTCCCAGTGTGATCTCATTCAGTAACGTGGCTTCGTTTGTCACTCTCTGTAGACAGCCACCAAGGTTAAGAGCATGGATTCTGAGGTTAGCCACGTTCATACCCCCGGTCACCCATTATTAGTTGTGTGGTGTTGGGCATGTTTTTTAACTTCTCTGTGCCTCAGTTTCCTCATCTATAAAATGGGAGTAATAGTACCTATCACATAGAGTTCTATGAAGATTAAATGACTTAATATTTGTAAAGTTCAAGGCACAGAGAAAGTGCTACATAAGTATTTGTTAAATTAAAGTCTGCCCTGGCTGATGTGTCTCAATGGATTGAGCACTGGCCTGAAAACCAAAGGGTCACAGGTTCAATTTCCAGTCAGGGCACATGCCTGGGTTGCAGGCCAGGTTCCCAGTAGGGGGCACGTGAGAGGCAACCACACATTGATGTTTCTTTCCATCTCTTTCTCCCTTCTTCTCTCTATAAAAATAAGGAAATAAAATCTTAAAAAAAAAAACTGTTAGAAAATAAATTAAAGTCTAAGTCAGCAGGGCTGAGCCAGTACACCCCAACATCTTCCCTTGAATAAACTGAAGTCTCAAATGTAGCAGACAAGACCAGCCTGAGCTCAGGCTCATTCCCCCACACTCACCCCAGCCCAAGGGTCCCCATCTACCTATTGCCAAGCCAGAGATTCAGGAGTACCCTTGACCTCTCCCATGCCTGCAGTCACCACAGTGGTTCTACTTCCTAAATCTCTGATCAGTATAACCCCTTCTCCCCGCTCCTCTTCCCTCAGTCCACCTTGAGGCCACCTTCCACTCACCTGAACATGACAATGGCCTCCTCTCTGGTCTCTCTGCCTCTTCATGAGCCACCATGCCACAAGTGTATGGGATGGGTGTGGGATTTACTAAAATGCAAATCTGACCACCCCATTCCCCACTGGAAATAGCTTCCAACATGCCCGCCTCAGACCTCGGGCTTAAGTCTAAGCTCCCAGCTTCCCTTTCCATCCCTGACACTAACCCCCACCATCCTCATGCCCCATCCAGACAGGGCCCTTGTTCTTCAGGGTTCTGGGGCTCACCAGAACCCAGCTCAGCCAACTGGGTGCTCTTGCTGTGCCTTTCCCAGGACACCTTTCTGTCTTGCCTGCCTGGTAAACACTGGACCTATGGGACTCAGCTCAAAATTCTCCCTCCCTGCCCTGGCTGGGTAGCTCAGTTGGTTAGAGTAATGTCCTGATACACCAAGGTTGCAGGTTCGATCCCTGGTCAGGGCACAAGAATCAACCAATGAGTGCATAAATAAGTGGAACAACAAATTGATGTTTTTCTCTCTCAAGCAATCAATTAAAAAAATCTTAAAGCTTCTCTCCCTGAGGATCTTTCTAGGCTGAGCTAGGGACCCCCTTCTGTGCTCCCAGTTATCTGGTTTTGAGCCCCAAACATCCCTGTGTTGTAACTGTCTTCAGAGCAGGGACCATGTTTCCCTTACTTGTTTCTGTGTACCCAACACAGGGCCAGGCATGCAGCAGGTGCTCAATAGGTGCTGAGTATGTATAAGTAATTGGAACTGCAGGATGACCTGGCTCCCTCTACACCAGGAGAGCTGTGTACCACAGCACTGAAGTATGCAGGAGGCCCACAGTGGCTTAGGTCCCTGAGGGAGCAATGGGAGACTTGGGGCAGACATTTGATCTGCCAGCCCCTGACAGGGAGGTCGGAGGACAAGGTGAAGGGGGGTGCTCTCTGCCCTAATCCTCAACCCCACTGGGGAGAGAGGAATGCGTCTCCTGGGGTCTGCCACCTCCCCTGGGAAGTCCAGCAGGCAGCCCTCTGCACACTCTTCAGGCTGCTGGGGTTCTCCTACCAGGAAATCCCCAGAAGTGACAGTCACCCCTCCCAAATGCCAGCCTCCAGCTGGCACAGAGGCCCTGTGCAGGCACTCTGGAACCCGGGGGGAAGGGTGGTAAAGGCTGAGCAGAAGAGATTGCCTGTCACTTTTTCTTGAAATGCAGAAGGGGCTGCAATTTCACAAGAACTTCTTAGTTGTACGCTTTTTCTGCAGTTATTGTTTAGGTACAGTCTCACAGTCTCCCTCTCTAGCTCATGTAGGAGCATGCACATACACACAAATGCAAGCAGACACAGGTTCTCACATGTACATGTAGACAAATAAGCTCTAACTGCATGCACACACACATGTACACACACGCCCTGACATGGAGGGACCGTCATAAATCCTGAATCCATGCTGCCACCCTTGGCAGAAACCCCTTCTTCATCCTCTTCTTGCTCATCCTTGAGGACAGAGCGCTCCCTCCAGAGGCTGCCCATCCCCCTGGAGAACAGCTCTGCCTTCAGATCCAGGTGTGCCTTCCTGTCCTGCCCCTTTGGCCCTGGCTTACTTGCTGTTTCCCACAGAATTCCCTGCCCTGTCCATGCTACAGAACCCCCCCACCACACACACACACACCCAGGCTGCCCTGAAACCCTCAGGTGCCCCTGCCCCTGGCCACCCTGCCACATGTGCTTGGGTGAGGCCCACGTAGCCCAGAGTAGATGGGGCCCTCCCCCACCCTTCCTCTCTGCTCCTGTGACCCCTCCAGAGTGACACGCCAGCTGCAGGTTGGTAAGGGCCATAGAGAGAGCTTCAAAGCTGCTGCAGGAGTGGCCAATCATTCGGCAGGCCTGCCTCCCTCCCCCACTGGCCACAGTGCTGGACAGGGAGGCAGCAAGCAGGCCTTGACACACCGACTGCTCAGCCCACTGCGAGCATCTCTGAGAATAAACCTGGACCAAAAGCTGTGCTGCCAGACTCTCTTTTATTAGTCAAGTAGGACAAAGAATAGGTCACAATGTCACAGGAAGTCAGACGGACGGACTGATACACAGGACAGAGTGTCATGCTGCACTACGCAGGGGGCGAGGCAGGGGAAGGGGGAATCTGAGTCTTGTTTTCTCAACTAACAGAATAAATAAATACGGTACACAGTGTTTTTGCCACAGGCTGGCACCACCTCTAAGCACAAATGGCCACAAAACAGCTGTTTTGGAAAGCAGTCTGTACAGCCCGCAGGCCATGGAGTTGGGGTGGGGGGGCCAGGCCCCTCCGGACTGTGCTCTGGGGAAGTGAGGAAGCAAGGAAACGGAGGCCTCAAATAGAAGGGAGAGGTGAAGAATGAGGCTTTCCTGAAGGGGACAGTCAGAGCTCGAGCCTCAGGGTGACCCATCTGACCAGGGAGAGGCTTCAGCCTCAGTGGGCGGTGGGCAGCAGGCCACCCCAAGCCCATACCCTCTGATCCTCTAGGAGGCGCTTGGTGGTCTCTCCTCTTGCTCTCCAGCTGCTTTCAGTAACTGAGGCTGGTCCCCTAAACTAGGTGGGAATCTGCCCAGGCTCAGGGACCATGTACGCTTCCCTGCCTTCTCTGGGCTGATGGAATTGGGTCAATTGAATGAGGCAGTGTTTACAAAGATCTGAGGGAAGCTGGGCTGAACCTTAGGTGGGCCTGGCTCCAGCCATGACAGAACATGACTCTGGGATGGACTTGCCCCTTAGGAGGTCAGGGGAGGCTGCCTGGAAGAGGTAATGTTTAGAGCTATTGGATTCCAAGGCCCAGTGACAATCATTTGCATTTAGAGAAAGGCAAAAAGTTTCTGTCCCCATGCCCAGTCCAGATGAGATTTTGTTGGGTTCAGAAACAGACCTTCCTGGAGTTGATTGCAGAGGATGAACCAAAAATTCCTCATCTCCTAAAATCTCTGCCACCCTCCTGTCCCCCTGCCTCCTCTTCTGCTGCTCCTGTGGCTGATGGATTCACCTTCTAAACCCCAGATCATGCTTCATCTGATCCCTATTCAGAGGCTCTCACCTGCTATGGAGCTTGGATCCAAGGCCCTGAGCCCCAACTCTCATGAAGCCGGCCTCACCTTCCCTGCAGTCTACTCAGTCTCCCTCCATCACTTTATTCAAACAGCTTTCCTGGTCAAAGATACCATCCCCCTCACTTCCATTCAAAGCCTTCTCCATGTGTCTCAGCCAGACCCCCAAGGATGATGTGCATCAAGAGTTCTGCAAACCAACCCTGCAGAGTAGACGCCCCTCCTCCTTCCACTGGGAGAAGAGACAAGCTTTAGGAATCTCAGATGAAACTTCTCTAAGCTGGGTGTGGAAGGTTCCGTGGTGAACCACAGAGGGAATGCGTGCAACCCAGCCCCTCCCCCTGCCCTGAGCCCTGAGACATGTGAAGGCATGGAGATGGGGTGACCGCAGAGGCCAGCACTGCAACTCAAGAAAAGCAGGATCAGATTCAGATTGTCTCAACTTGAAGGTGCCCATAATACTTATTGGGAAACTGAGGCCCAGAGACTGGCGGTGCCCGTGGAGAGGCTTGTGCGTGCAACACCCACTGCTCCACAGCAAAGCAACAGTAATTTTCTAATCCATACTCTGTGCTTTTGAGAGCTGTTTTGCGGTTGTTGTGAGTTTAACTAAAAACTTCTGAGCACGGACATGCAGAAAATTAGAGCTGGACAGGACAGCAACAGGCCATCTAAGCCAGATGAGGACATAGGCCCAGAGAGGCTATGGGCTGGCTCAAGGTCACTCTGCTTTGAAAGGAAGTTTTCTGAGCTGGGTTCCAGGTCATAAACAGGAACACATCAAGGACTAGCTGAACAGGAGCCCTCCCGTCAACAGTCAGCTCTGGGAGCAGACGCCAGCAGACACCTGAGACTACGCACTGCCATGTGGTTTGCACTCCCTGTGATCAGGAGCTACAGTCCAGCCTTCCTTCCTGGCTCAGACGCAGCCCTGCAATGGACACTGACTGCTGAACCACCTCTCTCTGAGAGCACCCCTTCCCCCTTCACCTCCTTCTAACCGGGGAAGTCTCATCAGGGAGGTCTAGAGCCTTGTGGGCAGTGCTGGATGGGCAGGGGCTGTAGTCCTCTGTTCTGGAGGTCCCAATGCCTGCCCCAGCCTGATTCCTGCCTCCACTCCCCTTCTTCAATCTTAGAGGTAGAGCCTCAAAGCTGAGGAAAGAGAATGTGACTCCTCACCCCTTCTAGGTACCAGGCCCAGGGGAGGATGGGTGTGGGGACCAGTGCCACCTCCTGCCTGCAGCTCCAGTGGCTGCAGCATCTCCAGCTAGGGCCTGACCACCTCTGCTGGGGATGGAGAGGGGCAGCTGCCCAGAGAGGGTGGTGGGGTGGGGGGTGGGGGAGAGGAGACAAGCAGGCAGGGAAGGAGCAGGAGAAGCAACATTATTAAAACTAAAAAGCCACAACCCCAAACAAAACAGCTTGGGAACCAATGACACCAACACAGCCAGCATCAAAGAAAGAGAGGTGGGGATAGGAGCCATGGGGAAAGAGCCAGGGTGGGGAAGGCAGAGGCTGAAGGGAGAGGCCACCGGAAACAGGACAGATGCAGAGAGGTCAGGGAAGAAGGAGAGACAGAAAGAAAAGGAAAAGCTAGAGTGAGATACAGAGCCGTAGGAGGAAGCAAGGGAGGCAGAAGAGACGGAGTGGGCAGGGGGCCTGGGGCAGGCAAGTGCCTGAAAATATAGTTTTATATATTTATATTTATATCTCACATTCCGCACACCAACTTACTAGGGGGAAGGAGGGGTGGGAGGGAGGGAAGGAAGGAGGCAACACCGAGGGGGGGAATCTATAGAGAGAACCTCTCACTCCCCCAGCCTCTCGCCGCCCGGGGTCCAAGCAGGGCCATGCAGAGAGTACAGGTGTGGGCTTCACCTAGGCTAGGACTCGGGGAGGGGAGCAGGGAGCAGGATTCCAGGCCCAGGATCCCTGGGCTCATTGAGTTAACTCCTCGAGAGCCATCTGAGGATAACCATGGGGCTGGGAGGGGGCACCCAAGACCCCTGGCTGGGCGGGAGGCCAGCAGTCAGTTGGGCAGTGTGTCAAGTCCCAGAGAGGCTGCATGCTGCTTGGCCCGAAGCCTCAGGTTCTCGATGCTTGTGGTTTTACTGTTCAGGGCAGCTGAGGCAGGTGCCAGGCCCGCTGGGGGTGCGGGCAGCAGTGGGGACCCCCACACGCCCTGATGGGCAGCTGCAGCTGCTGACAGGGACTGGTAGTATGACTGGCAGTGCAGTGAGCCCAGAGGGGCCATGTTGACACCCAGGTAGGGCACAGCAGCCGCAGCAGCCGCGGCAGCAGCAGGGGCCGGGCCCCCTACTTCGAAGGATGAGTAGTGTACCAGGTTGTTGGTGGCCGCCATGTGCTGGCGGAATTGCTCCTGCAGACGGAAGAGGCTCAGCGGGGATGAGGAGTAGGAGTGGGAGGGGCCCAGGAGGCTGCCCCCGGGAGCTGCTGGAGCCAGGGCCAGGCTGCCTGGGGAATCTGCAAGCAGAGAACCAAGAACAAGGGCATTGGTCTGTCAGGAGGGGATCCCTAGCTTTTCCAACCCCTTGCCACTGATGACAGAAACAGGCTTTGGCTGAAACCATACTCACCCTTGTCAGCCAGGGCACCCCCTGAAGCACCCCTCAGAATCCTAGGAGGGAGACACCCAGGTTTCCTGCAGGAGCCCCAGGGACCCTGCTAAAGCCCCATTGTGTGACTTCTCGGGCAGAGTCCTTTTCTTTTTAAGGGCCATCACCTCCCTACCCCTCTCCTGTCCGTGGCTCCCATCCCCCTCTAGCTCTCAGCTCACAGCCCCATCCCTCCCTGCCTGGGCTCAGGGTTCGAGCCTGAGATACTCCTCCTGCCAGAGCTCTGATCCTTCAAAAACCACGGCTCCAATTCTTGGCTACGTGTGGAAATCTCTGTTACCAGTATGGTGTATTCACCCAGTGTACACGGACACCTCCATACTGGCTGTTAAAATACCGGAGTATTTGCAGAGTGGTTGGTAAATAGCTTTAGCCTTGAGTACTCTTCCCCTGCCACCTAGCCCTTCCCCCAGAACACCCAAGATTTTCCCAGGATTCAGCAACTAAAGTGTGACCATCCGGCAAAGGCCTGTTACGGCCAAGTTCTTTCAAATGGGTCATGCCCAAGCACCTCATGTTGAAGCCTGACCCACCTCTTATACCCAGGTCCCTGCAGGCTGCACCCAGCTGTCTCCCTGGGTTGGGGCCCCCGCCACTCACAGAACCTGCTCAGCCTCACCTGCCTTGGGGCTGCCCCTCTTGCAGCCCAGCCCCTTGCTGTCAGCCCCAGGGCTCTTCTCAGCCTTGGGGTCCTCGGCCCCTGCCCGGGGATCCTCCTCCCGGTCTGGCTGGTCCTCCGGGGCTGACTCACTGGCCGACTGCTCAGACAGGCTCAGATGCATCTCAGAAGGAGGGTCACCGCTGGGCAGGCTGGGGGGCTGGTCAGTCTCCAGCTGGCTGTCTGGGGTTGGGGCCTCGATCTTGCCTTCGCCATGGGAGCCCTCAGTCTCCTTCTGCTTCTGGAGCTGTTCTTTCTGCAGACTGCGCTGCTTCTTCCGGAACTTGGCCCTGCGGTTCTTGAACCACACCTGGGGACAGGGAGAGGAGCAATAGGAGGAGGGAAGGAAAGAAGGGCAGTTGTGGAGCTGGGTACTCTGGGAGGAGATAGGCATCATAGCCTTGGCCCTGACCCTCTAGGAAACACATCTTCAATCCCTTCTAAAACTCCCCTGCTGTCACCGAAGGTGTCCACAGAGACAGCAGTTACACTTCGGCACTGAGGGCCGGACTGCTGGCGCCTAGACACTGGGATGCCAGACTGATGGCAGGGAGCTTGTCTGCAAGGTCTAGTTAGAGGAGGGGGGCCTACCTGCACCCGAGCCTCGGGCAGGTTGGTACACATGGCCAGCCTCTCGCGCATCACCACATCCGGGTAGTGAGTCTTCTGGAAGGTCTTTTCCAGGGCCTCCAGCTGCTGAGCAGTGAACGCTGTGCGGCTGCGACGCTGTTTGCGGTGCTGGGAGCCATAACGGGCCTCCAAGATGATGTCTTGAAATGTACAGCCGTTGGAGGGCAAGGAGAGGTGGCCCATTTAATTATGGGAAATAGTATTTAAATCTTACCCTGCTCTGACCCACTGTGGACACCCAGGCTCCTGCCAGAACTGACCCCTGGCCCCCTCCCCTTGGGCTGGGTTGTCAAGATTGTACCACCCCATCGTTCACTATCAGGTCCACAGAGGTCTAACTCATCTCCAGGGACAGATGGCAGGAATGTGATCGAAGGTCTTTCTTATTTGGTTTGGGTGTGGGCGGGCACTGCCCTAAGATCCTTTAAGTCCTGGGATACCTTGGGTATACAGGCCCGAGTCTACACAGTGCCAATGATCTGTAAGACCATGTCACGAAGGTTCTAACGTCCTACGACCCTTAGAGTCTGGATACCAACGGAATACTGCCCCCTAACCAGGAGAAGCCAGGCTGGGAGCTAGTGCTTTTCTGCAAGGTCTAGTTGGGAGATGTCTGCTGCGTAGACAGTGCTCCCTGACATTGACTCTATCTCCGCTGCATGTGAATCTCGTCATCCCGGTTGGCCTGAGTCTCTGGTGGTAGGACCTGAGGCTCCTGCTCATCAACAGAAAGCCTGACCTCTGGCAGGGCCCTGAGAGCACAGGAAAGGCATATTGCATCCAGTCTTGATCTTTCTGGCTGCTTCCTCCAAGATGTAAGGACAGAGACCAGGTTCTAACCACGGCAGGCTTGGAGAGGAGATGGGACTGGTGCACTGTTGATTTAAGAAAACCGCCCAGGACAGATGTCTGCCTAGGGCTGGTGTCTAGTCTCCAGCCCTTCTGCAAAGATGGACAGTAACCTCCCGTCCCCGGCTTCCCATCACCTGCAGGTGGATCCTGAACTGCCTTTGCTGAAGGGAACCTGAGCTGGGTCAGCCCCTGCACTCCAGGAACTGGAGGGTCCTCCACAACACTTGAGATGAGGGAAAAGGAGGCAGCTGTGTGTCCTGGAAGTATCAGACTTTGGGCTGCTCCTTCTTCAGTTTAAAAAGGAAGCCCCGAACCCCTCACGAACTGACACTAATATCAACCTGGACTGAGCCCTGAACTCATGCTGGTCACCCTGGGGCAGAGGAGGGAGTGGGGACTCCTCAGTAAGCCAAGCCCTGGTTGGCTCCAGGGACTACAAGGGGTAGGTGGTCGCAGCCTGGGATGCCAGGCAAAGCCTCCTGCTGGAAGGCAAGTCTCCATACAAAGTCCCATCTGGAGCTCATGTCCCTTCTGCTTAAGAATTAGAGATCTGGCCCAGCTGGGTGGCTTAGGTGGTTAGAGCATCGTCCCCTTATGCCAAGATTGCAGTTTGGATCCTGGTCATGGCACGTGCAAGAGCCAACCAAAGAATGCAAAACAAGTGAGACAGTATATTGATCTCTCTCTCTCTTTCTCTCAAATCAATCAATAAATTTTTTTTTTAAATTACAGAATTAGGGGGAGTGTGGGATCCTCCAGTTCCCTAGTGCCCTCTCCCCCAGCGGAGACGAGCCTCTATCTTTCTGGGTCCCGGAACACAGTAAGGAGCTAATGTCACCACCAGGTTGAGCGAGGAAACTCACCCTAAACCAGAGAAGCATCCGTAGCCAGGACAGAGCTGCACGCACACTCCTACATGGGAAGCTAGTGCCCCCCCAACCCCAGCCCCCCTCTCCGCACCTATCTGCAGGAGGTGGCCAGGGGCACAGTTCTATCCAGTGAGCCTGGCAGTGTGAAGGAGTGGGAGTGGCTGGCCCACCCTCCCTTCCAAGCCCCTACCTCTACCCAGGCAGGGTCCTCATAGTGTCCCCTTCTTGACCTTTTAAAACCTGCTCCATGACCTCCAGGAAGCCCTCCCTGACTACACCAGCTGATCATTCTGCTCTGAGCAGCCCCACCATTTGATCCTGGCCACATTCCTCCTGCCATGACCTCTCAATGGCCAGTGGGCACCTGGTCTCCTTAGTGGTGACCAAGAAATCCTCTGAGAATTGCCTGGCACAGGATTGGGCCCACATATGGTCAACAGATCCTGGAGGTTTGGCCTAGGACAGGAGGGAGGGCTGACATTACCTCCCGGTAAATCACACTCCTCACCCACGCCATCCAATCCTTCTCACGCCCACTGAGGGGCTATCAGGACAGAGCAGCCATCAGTTTAACCAGGAGTCGGGGTTGGGGGGACTGGCCTGCAGCTCCTTCCTGGGTACTTACCTTGGGACTTGTGTGATAATGACCCCTGAGCACCCATCAGTCTCCGCCGACTATTCTGCCTGAGTTCTCTCATGTAACTTCCCAAACACCCTGTGGGGGACTCCTGCCATTGCCCCCTGTCTACACAGGGGAAACTGAGGCTATGGAAAGAGGTGACTGGGCAGACCCTGCAATGACTGCAAGTCTGTGCTTTCAAAGTTCATATTTTTAGCTATAATGTTATGTTCCAAACTACCCCCGCACCCCACCCCTGCCTAAACATAACCTCTATGGGCCTTAGTCTCCTCGTCCATCAAACGGAGATAGTAACCTCTCCTTATCGGGGTTGAACGGTTTGAGGCAGAGAGAGACAGCAGCACACAGCGCCTGGCACAGCAGTGCGGGAAACACGAGAGCCCTCGTTACTCACATGACTCCCTGTACCCGAAATATCCTGCCCTGGGCACGCCAGCCACTTCCTAGTGTAAAATTCTGGGCTAATCCCTTACCCTCCTACCTAAGTCTCTTCACCTCTGAGATAGGCTAATGAGTCCCTCACAGGGTTGTTCAGGGAATTTGAAGGCCTAGGGCAGCACCGGTGGCCAGCACAGTGCTGGCAACAAGGGGTGCTCTGGATGGCCACACCCAGATTTTGAATTGACACCCCTCTGTGTTGCTAAGTGACCTGGATCTTATGGTACCTCCCAGAGGAAACTTTCCCAGTGCTCCCTCCCTCCTATCTCTGCATTCCAGAGCCTCCACCCTCAACCCTCCTAGTCCTGTCCCCAAGGTCCCATCCCCACAGCCCTTACCAGCCAGGCGCTCAGCCAGCGTCAGTGCGTGCACTGAGGGCCGGTAGTCGGGGGCGTGCTGGGCCTGCTGGGCCGCCTGCTGGTGCAGGTTGTACATGGCACTGAGTGAGTTCATGGCATGCAGCGAGTAGCCGTTTACCCCGTAGTGCTGCATCTCGGCATGCGCCTGCAGACAGGGAAAAGGGAGAGGTGACATAAGGCAGGAGGCATACACTACTCTGGGGGAGATGCCACCCCCAGCCCAGACCTTGGATGCCTACCTCTCCCCTAAGAGCTTCCGCCTCCCCATCGGGAAGTGGTCTGTCTGGCCCACAGCTAATAGTGTGAAGGTTCCTGCACTTACTTCTTCAACAGCCACTCATTTGTTGATTCCCTCAGCAGGGCTTGCGCAGGGTTTAACGCTCTGGGCTTGGAGTCAGACTGCCTAGGCTGGAATCTCACTTAAGTTGCTTAACTTCCCTGAGCCTCACTTCCTCCACCTGCAAACTGGGGCTAATAATAGCACTTATCTCATGGGGCTGTTCCAAGGGTTAAGAGAAGCCTTTACAATAGGGCGTGGCACACAGCAGGCACTCAGAAGTGTGATCCATTGTGATTCATCAATCCACTTGCTGTTTTATGCAGTCACCTCCCCATTTACCTACCCAGGCACTTTCTCATTTGAACAGCCATTGATTCATTCAACAAACATCCATTGAGGCCCACCAGTGGCCAAGTCCAGAGCTGGATTGGGGACACTGAGGCATCTGCCCTGATGGGACAGTGGATTAAAGCCCTACTATGCTGCACAGACATAACAACACTATTGTTAACACTGTTACACACTCACCACCATTACCCTCCCTGTTCTCACCATGTTCCCAAGGGGCAAGCACAGCAAGAACAATGAGCGCCACTTACAGATGAGTCTACTGAGGCCTAAAGAGAGAGCAGGGACACGTCAAAACAGCCAATCCGGAACCTGCCTCACCCCACATCGCTTCAGCCTCCTTCTTTCGTGGCCAGTTCATCAGAGAACACATCCCTCCCACTGAGATGGTTCAGATCAGCATGAGGCCACCAAGGTCCCATATGCCCCAAGTCTCCTCCAGACCCTTACAGTCCGCGTCTGAGCACCCACCCTGTGTCGGCCTGAGATACCATTTTCGGAATACGGTCCAATGTCCACAGGCTCCCAAAGACACAAAGGTGTTTCCTGTTTCCTGGGTGTGGTGGGGAAAGTAAAGGGGAGGCAACGGCAGACCCATTGGATGAGAAGAATACACCCAGGTGTCCTAGCTCCCCCATCCTTGCTGAAATAGGCACAGGCTGTCCAGAAGCAAACATCTGCAGTGCCTGTTATGCTTACACATGCAGACACGCACACACGTTTCACGCACAAACACACACACACAGATGTTCTTGGGAAGGCATTCACAGAAGCAGTCATAGTCACACACAAACTTGGCAAAGTCACAAATTCAGTGTCATTATTCCTGCAGTCCCACATACAGATGTTCTTACATACATCTGTCCATGCAGCAGATACATATACACACAATCATTACACACACATATTACACATATTCATTCAACAAATACGTATTGAGCACTCACCTACTAAGTACCAACCAAAGCTCCTGCCTTCATGGAATTTATATTCCAAGGGAGGACGGCCATATAACAACAAATAAATCTATGTAATAATGTCGGACAGGAATAGTGCTCTGAAGAAAAAGAAGGCAGAGGAGGAGAAATAAAAAGAAAAGGCGAGACTATTTTAGAGCATGTGGTCAGGAAAGGGATCTCTGATATTTGGAGTAAGCCATGAGCAGCTCTGGGGAAAAGGCTTTCCAGGCAGAAGGAGCAACAGGGACAAAGGCCCTGAGGCACAAACAGCTCAGTCAGAGTGGGGAACAGCAAGGAAACCAGGGCAGCTGGAGCAGAGCAGGGGAGGAAGCTAATGGGGGAGAGAGGCTACTGAGAGAGAAGGGGTCAGATCCCGGAGAGCTCATGGCCATTGTAAGGCCATTAAACTTTATCCTGAGTGTGATGGAAGCTCCTGGAAGGTCTTGAATAGGGAGTAACATGATCCAATTTGTTTTAGGAGCTCACTGTGGCTGCAGAGGGTCAAGAAGAAAAGTAGAGACCAAGTCCCTGCCCAAGTCCAGGCCAGTGACCCATGCAGGCGCCCAGGGCGATGGTGGTGGAGGTGGTGAGAAGTGGTCAGATTCACAACATATTTTGAAGGCAGAATTGACATGAATGCTGGCAGGTTAGTTATAAGATGTGAGGGAGCCCTGGCTTGTGTGGCTCAGTGGACTAAGTGCCAGCCTGCAAACCGAAAGGTCATAGATTGGATTCCTAGTCAGGGCACATGCCTGTGTTGCAGGCCAGGTCCCCAGATGGCGGCACGCGAGAGGCAACCAATCAATGTATTTCTTGCACATCAATGTTTCTCTCCCTCTCTTTCTCCCTCCCTCCCCCTCTCTCTAAAAGTAAATAAAAATCTTAAAAAAAAAAAAAAGATGTGAGGGAAAAAGGGAGGAAAAATAAGGAAGACTCAAGGTTTTGTCCTGAGCTACTGAGTGAAGATGGGTCATTTCCTGAATCAGGGCTGTTGAGGGAGAAGCGGGTCTGGAAGGGGGAAATGGAAATCAGGGTTTTGAGGGGATACGGTAAAGGTGAAATATGGATCCAACTTCCAAGTGAGAATGTTGACTTGGCAATTGGACATTCGAGTTGGGAGCTGAGAGACAGACTTACAGATTTCTTAGTCAACACTCACATAACAGCCGCCAAAACATTTACTTACAGATGCCCACTCCACGCACCATAAATATGACCCCCGGAGGCAGGGATCTAAGAGACAAGAGTGATAGACATGGCAACGCAGTATGCTCAAACATTGTACAATAGAATACACCGTAAACAATAAACCTGGGAAAATATTTACCCTGTAAGTGACATAGCAAGACTGATTTTAACATAACAGCGTAAATAAAAATCAAAGAGACTATAATATACAAAGAGCTCTCACACAGAAAAGCATGACCATCTTTAATAAAAGAAGGCTAAGTAACGAAGAGACAATGTGTTACACAAGAAACACAGGTAGCTACCTGACATACCACAAAAGGCACAGCCTTGCTCATAACCAGAGAAATAAATATTAAAATGTTTTTCACCAATCAGCTTAGCAAATGTGAAGAAAAATTATTACCCTGCGTTATCTAAGGGAGTGGGAAATGGTCCTTCCCCTCCCTTGCTGACAAAAGAACTCTTTAGTTCCTGCATCTAAAGCCTTTAGAGAGAGCGTCTTTTGATTCAACAATTCCATTTCCGGAAATTCCTCCTTCAAGTACGCAGAGATATGTATCCAGAAATATTCATCATGGCTCTGCTTATGCTGGCAAACCACAGGAAACCTCCCTGTCCACTGAGAGGATTCGGTCAGTGGATAGGGCAGAGTCGTGCCAACAATGGAATACAGTGCCACAGTTTAAAACTGATGTGCATCTGTATGTGCTGATGCTCACAGTATATTGTTGAGTGGAAGAAATAGGTAACAGTCTGCATGATGTGATCCCATTTTTGTAATGTATGTATAAAAATGCATAGGGGAAAAAAGTCTAGAAGGTTATATCCTGAAACGTTAACGGAGATTATCTCGGGGAAATAGCAGATAGAGTTACAGGTGATCTTCACATTTATATTCTTCCTTTTCTTTTCTGAGGGTGATGAGGAGGATGGTCATCCATGTGTTTCAGTGGACGTGGGGATAGAGCCAGGCTCTAAAACACATCACAAGCTCCAGGTGGGGAAGAGGGAACAGAGTTTCAAAGTAATTTTATCCGTCCCTTCCCCCAACCCTACTGAACTGGAATGTCCCTCCCCCACCAAACTCCGAGGCTTTGTTGCTTTAAAACTCACTGCTGTTAATGTGGTGACATTTTAATTGACTTAATTATTGCTGATCCCACAGTTTTTGATGCATGACAAGTCTTTATTAACTGAAGCTAGTAGAGGTGCCTCTCTGGGCCCCACAACTCCCCCAGCCCACTGGCCCTCTGAGTCTCTAAGACCCCCGGGGCTGGCCTCTGCCCACCCCTCCAGCCTGACGCCCTCTCCTCCCCAGATCCCAGCAATACCAGATTGCCTGCCACTCCCTCTTGTCACCTCTGTGCCTTTGCTCCTGCAGTCACCATTTCCCCCTCTCCCCCTTCACCTGATCAATTCCTCCCTCTCCATCAAGGCCTAGTTCAACTGATACCTCCTAGGAAATGGGGCATCTCCCCCTTCTCCAGCCTCCAGATAACTGCACTCAGGTCACAGAAAGGATGGTGACAACAACAATGGTTGCCATTTACTGAACACAAAGCACCTTCCATAGATTTTCTTCATTCTAGCACCGGACTTAGAGAAATGCATGACACCTCCTTCTCCCTCACAAGGCTGAGCTCCTTGAGGGCAGAAAGTGTTTCTGATGCATTTCCGGACTCCCCGCCCCAGCCCAAATCACAGGGTCTGGCACAGAGACAGGCTCAGGAGATGAGGATCGGATGAGTTAATTAGGAATAACAACTATTTATTAAGATATATCAGACATCCCCATCAATCCCCCCACTGCCCTAGGAGACAAGGACTATTATTATCCCCACAACACGGATGCAGAAAGGGAAGGTGAGAAAGATGTGACATCTGCTAAAGGCCACACTGCTAGGAAGGGGCGGAACAAGTTTCTACAGGTGGGGTTCTTCCCACCAGCTAGTGTTTCCTAACCACAGTCACCGGGCTCTTACTCCTACGTGCTTCGTCCTCCGACATCTAACATCTGATTTGATCCAAGGCAATAAAAC
Organism: Macrotus californicus; assembly: GCA_007922815.1. Taxonomy (NCBI): domain Eukaryota; kingdom Metazoa; phylum Chordata; class Mammalia; order Chiroptera; family Phyllostomidae; genus Macrotus; species Macrotus californicus. Next base: position 10,882 of record VMDR010000889.1, on the reverse strand, counting down.
CACAGCAAAGAAAAGGCACCTTTCTCCCAGTGTGTATGCTTGTGGGTGCACGCGTGTGTGTTGTGAGATGACGCTGTGTGTGAGCCCAAATCTTCCCAGCTGAGCTCCTCTCTGCAGCCTCACTCCAGGTGGACATCTGAGCCCCAGGGAGGCCCTTGTCCACAGATGCTACTTACCTCTTGAGTGGGACACGTGTGGCACTACAGAGTCACCTGTCTGCAGCTCTTCTCACTGTTTATTTGTGGCCATGTCTGCACACAGCCTGGCCATGATCGGCCCCATAACCACGTGTGTGTCTATGTCTGTGTGGGTGCCTGTGCTTATTCACATCTCTATGCGTGTGCATGTCTGTGGGCCTCTGTGTGTGTGGGACCAGAGGAATGCACACTAACGGGTGCCCCTCAGAAGTCAGGTGGCCCTGAAATCAGGTCTGAGAGAGAACAAGCGAGAAACACAAAGATAAAGAAAAAAAGCAAAGAGGTGGAGTTGGTGCAGTGAGAGAGAAAGGTCAATCAACACAGAGAAAATACATTTACCTTATCCATTTTTTTTCCTTCTGCATCACTGGTACAGAGCCTGGTACACAGCTAGTGCTTAGTCAATAATAAGTGTTGAGCGCATGAGAAAAACCACAGCCTAAGCGGTGTCCTCGGGGCAGAGTGGGCACTCAGAGTCCTGGTTCCACCACTCCCTCTGTCTCCAGGACTATAAACCTGGGCGAGGGTGGAACCCTGCCCAGGGGGGCCCTTTTCCAGAAATAGAGACAGTCCAGGCCTGTTCCTGGGGTCCTCAGCCAGGCCCAGCAGCTGGAGCCCCAACCACATCCATCTCTGAGTGCTGTGGGCCCTACAGGGAGGCCAAGAGGTGCCTGGGCTGGAGTCCTGCAGGGCCTGCGGGAGCCTCTAAGCAGGGCCCTGAACTCCCGGCCCCAGACCAGGCCCTGCGTGGGTTCAGCCCACTGCACACTCCAAACAGAATCAATTATATATTTAAAAGGTGCCGCCCCGCAATTCCTGGCAAGCCAGGAGAGCCATCCATCATGGGGCGGCCGCATTTCACAAGCTGTCGAATTGTGCTTACATTGGTTAAAAGAATCTTTATATTTCATTAAGCAAGCAGATCGGCGGATCTCCCGCCACAGGCGCCATATAGATGGCTTTAATTTTCCAAATCTGCAAATGCATCCGTTATGTCCCCGCGTCGCTGCTGGCTGCGGCCTAATGCCCAGCCAATCGAAGAATCAAGCAGAATTTTATTAGGGGGCATTTTTTATAAATTAACAGCAGCACTACTAGGAAACCACACACAAGGCATCTTTGATTAAAAGGAAAGTGGACCCTTCCTTTAGTCACACAGGGCTCAGCCACCACACAAAGCTACCCTATCTATCTTCACCTCTTCCTCTCCTTTTCTGAACTTTTAATTCCCCCTCGTTTCTTCTAGTTCCAACACACAGTGGAGAACAAGGCAGAACAGCTATGTTTAAAGGGAAGCACAGGAAGCAGGAGGGGATGGAACCAACATTCTCCGACCCACTTACCTCCTCTGTTCCAAGCAGGGTCAGACACGTTATCTCATTAACAATGGCAGCTGCCTTTTATGAACATTTACCATGAGCCAAGGTGTCTTCTCTCTCCACACAACCCTACTAGACAGGAATTATTATCCCCATTATATGAATGCAAAACTGAGACTCAGGGAGGTAAAGTCACCTGCCCAAGGTCCCACAGTGAGTCAATGGCAGAGGCAAGACAGGAGTCCCAGGTCACTGAGGATCTCTGTTACTCATTTCCAGAATGTGACAGAGAGCTGGGCCCTAGTGAGGACTAGCCGTGGGTGTCAAAGGCAGTGGTATAGACTGAAGGTAGACCATGTACTTCCTTCCCTGAGAAATGCCACTGTCCCTTCACCCTTGATGTTCCCCAGCACCCCTCTGGGGGAAGAAGCCCCTGGATGTCCCTCTTACCCAGCATTTTAGAGACCAAAAGGGCTTTTGCTCAGCAGGTAGAACAAGAATACATGAAGCCAGGAGCATCAGGCCAGAGCTCCTGCCCCGACCCCAGGCTGCCATGTGACATTGGCAAGGGTCCTACCATCTCTGACTTCTTCTGCTATGATACCGACCCAGTGGCTACCCCAGAAGGGAAAGAAAGCTGTCGTGAGAAGGGTGTTGTTACCCAGGGCTGGCCAGACGCACCTGAAGGAGGCTGAGGAGGAGACGTTCCTTTGTGTGTGTGAGTGTGTGTATGTGTGTTATTGGAGGTGGCTGAACAAGATAACCTTGAATTCTTCAGGCTCTGAGCTAATGGGTCCAAGATTTTGAGAGAAGCCTATTCCCGGCACATGCCAGATACTCAACTATAGTAAGCGCATTAATTTTGTATCCCAACTCTACGAGGGAGGCAGTACCATTATCTCCACTCCACAGATGAGGAATTGAGGCTTAAGGAAAATGTGTCACCCTTGGCTGTTTGGGAACAGGGAAAGCTGAGTCCCCATCCCAATAAATACCCCTATTCCCACATCAGACCTTAGTCCTAAATTGCCAAGAATCAGCAATGGAGTGTATGATGTAAGGGGGTACCCAGACCCCTGCCTCACCTTGACCAAGGATGCCACAAGCACAAGGTGTGACGGCAGACTGAAGATGAGGGTTTCCCAGCTGCACCCTCTCAGATGCTATTTATTTTACAGGAGCTCCGAAAGCCCCAGATCCATTCTCAGGTCACCGCTGAACCTCCAACGTCGCTGGAACTCCGCTGTCAGTACCGGGCTCTCAAAAGTGCAGAAAGCCTCTTCCTCCCCTTGCCAGGGACCAGACCGCTCTCAGCCAGGGGGTGGGTGAGCACACCAACAATTCAGTGATTCAGTGTAGCCAGCGAGGCCACAGACATGCAAGGGCACATTCTAGACATACATAAGGGCTAATGGCTGGGAATGTGGCATCAGTTACTCCCGGGTGTCTAAGAGCTGAGGAGTCTGAGGCACGTCCACCCACCTTCCTCAGACCCTCATCGTCCTAGGCTGCAGACCTCTGCCCCACCCTCCTCCAGTGAGCACTGAAACTTGTTTCCCTCTCTCCCACTTAAAACAAATGAACCCATCTCTCAGATGAGTTAGTTATCTCTGGTCCCTTCAAATCCAAATTTCTTGAAAGGAATTTCCATATTAGTCATCTCCTCTCCCTCCCCTCCTGCTCACTCCTCACCCACTGCACGCCCCTACCCACCCCTGAGACACAGCTTTCCTAAGTCACCATGTCATTTATTGACTACTCCTCAGGAAACACTGTCCCTCCGCCAGCACTGCCTGGAGAACTGCTGATCCCTCACACCGCGTTTAGACACCCTCTCTTCCAGGAAGTCTCCCTGATGCCCCAGGACGTCAGGTGACTTCTTTGAACTCCTATCATAGCATTACCTCACCAACTTGTAGTTGCCCATTTGCCTGCCCTTCGCCTAAAACGTAATAACAGCCTTTGCCAGCCATCCTGATAGAGGCCTGACAGGCAGTATCTTATTTGAGCCTCACAACAATCTCATTATTTCCATTTGATGGATAAGATAGATGAGACCCAGAGAGGTAGTCACTTGCTAAGCGGCTTAGCCTCGAAGGAACCCGGGGAGTCTAACTCCGAAGCGTGAACTCAGTGCTCACCTAACTCCACCTTCTGCAGTTCAGTCTGGCTCCAGAGCCAGTACTTCATACCCAGCACAGGGATCGTTAGACATTCATTCCAGAAGCAAACATAGAGCCACCGTTTCTGTCAGGCAATGGAGTCTGGGACAGTGTAATGAGTTCCAGCTCTGATTCTAGGGAAATATAGATAATCATCTGCCCTGGATGAGGGGAGAGTAGCTCTGGGAGATGCATAAATGGCAGCAGAGCCCAGAGCAGGGTGTGCCTCACCCTGCCTGCCCTGCCCCACCCCCAGCAGAGAAGACACCATGTCCCCACCAAAAACCAAGCTACCTCCTGGCCACAGCTGCAGCCCTGAGCTTCACACAGACTGAGCTCTCACCTAGGTCCTACCCCATCAGTGTCCCAGTGGCATTTGATACAGGCACCATGACCCCCACATTGCTACCATTAACCCCACACCTGCCTGATTCATGAGGGGAGGGGAGGAGCTGTGCTTAAGGTCCAGAATCTCTAGCATTCCCCTCAGCTGAGGGCCCCCAGAGTGGTCCTGGAGTTGGAGCCAAGGACCTCAGACAGGTGGGCTTCAGGGTGAGTGGCTTTACAAGGGTCAGATCAGATGGGGTGCTAGACTCTGGACACCCAGAGCTCAGTTCCTCAGAGGAGATTCCCACCTCCCATCTTGGCCCAGGGTTGAAGGAGAGAGGAGGGGGGAGTCAGCGGGGAGAGGCCAGGGTCCCTGGTGGGTCTCAGGGCAGACCCTGCCCCCACGACCCTCTTGAGGAGCCCGCTCCCTTAGTTCCCTACACAAACTGTTATCCATTAACATCCAATTATCCCTCGGTCCGAGCCATTAACTATAAATCAGCCGCTAATTGGGGTAATTAGCCCCCCGCAGGCTAATGGGCCGAGACTGAGGGAGGCCCTATCCGCCTACCTCCTCGGTTTTCGAGGATGTTAATTTGAGGGCTGGGAGGTGCAAAGAAATCAGGCGGCTGGAGTTAATTTTTTCCCCCAGGCAATGAAAAAAGGCAGGGGGAGGGAGAGATGAGAGAGACCAGTTTTTGTTGTTTTTTTCTTGAATCCTGTCCCGCATAGATTCTTGAAGGAGGCCTGACCACAGGTCCAGGGAGTGAACTGTCGGGGTGATTGCTTGATTCTCCTCTTTCTTTCCAGCAAAGCTGTAGCTAGAGCACCAGGGATGAACACGGAGGAGACTTGGACGAAGCCTGGGTGGAGCAGGGGCAGGGTGAGCCACCAGCATATTCCTGGCTTCTTGCTGACCAGGAGGAGGAAGCCTGGCTCACCTGGTTCGTCCCAGCCGGGGAGACCCGCGTGAACGAGCCGAGCGACTCCAGCCTCACCCAGACCCAAGCCAGGCAGGGCTGGGCAACAGGGACTGCTGAGTCCCTGCGGAGCCGAGGCTCCAGGCCCGGGTTCGGACCTCCGACGGCTGGAGGAACTAGGGGCGGAGCAGGGCGGGGCGTGTGGTGGCGAACAGAGAGACCTGTCCCCTCCCTGCGAGGGCAGGCGTGCAAGATACAGGGTACCGTGGCAGCCCGGATGCTAACAAACCCTGGCAGATGGAGCTGTGGAGACTGGAAGGGGCCGCGGGACCCGGGGGCTCCACTGACCTCCATTGGGGCACACTGAAGCTGCACCCGCAGCGGCTGTAGACTGGCCGCAAGGAGTGACCCCGTTTGGGAAAGGCATCCAGCTTGGTGACGGAGGATCCAGGGGACTCTGTCCTTTGCCGCTGGCGAAAAGCCGGCTAAAATCAGAACATTTAGGGCCAGAAGTGGAATCCCAGGTCTCTGCGAGCTGGGATGTCCGCCCATCCGGCAGCACTGGGGCTGGGCCAAATAGGTTGTGCGAGAAAGGAAGGGTAACTGAACGAAAAGGAGAGCCCCCTGGGTGGTGTGAGAACCCAGGGAGACGGAGAGCGCAGCTCGGTGCCCTTCTCAGCGGAGGGGAAACTGAGGCGAGGAAGAGCATTGACTCACCCAAGATCGGAGATGAGGGGTACTGAGTGTAAGACGAACGTCCCGATCGGACCACAGGCCCCACTGGAAGCTCAAGCGTCCTCCCAGCACCACCCCCTCCCTACCCGCCTGCCCGGTAATGGGCTCTGGCGGGCGGCAGCGGCCTCGGCGTCGCCCGGGGCCTTGATTAGATATTTATTGCTGTCATTTACATGGGCACCGCGGGGCGGCCGTGCGGGACCGTGGGGAGGGGCGGGAGATGGGGAGAGAAATGGGAACGGGGCGGGGGGGGGGGGGGCTGGCCATGGAAAGACCGGAAACCTGGCAAGGGGAGCGAGCAGCAGCGAGGCCCAGAGAAAACGTGGGAGTGAGGAGAGCAGAGACCGTGCTGGAGTTGTAGCCGCTCTGGTTTGGGGCTGCGCTGGGCCAGTGCACGAGGTGGGGCTCTTAACTTCCAGCAATGCTGGGGGTGCCTCCGTGTGATGCCTGTGTCTGTGTGTGTTTAACCTACCTCTCAGGAGGATTCGGGAGTGTGTGCCCACAGGTCTGCCTGTGTGCCCCTATGTGTGCGTGCCCTGTTCACCTGTGTGACTTTTCACCTGGGTGTGCCTGAGTGAGCTACCTATGCTTCTGACTCTGTGTGGTGGTCAGTCTGTGTGTGTCCCAGTGTGTTCATCACTCTAAACTGCTTAAAAACATGTGTGTCCAGGATTAGATCAAAGATGGGGGCCGTGCCCCTCCAGGTTCTCCCATTGCCCCAGAACCTACCGGCTGTTTCAGGTTCTCCAACTGCCAAACCCCATCTGCGGGCAGAGGGCTGGGGAGGATTCCCTGTTCTTGGTCTGACCTGGCCAGGGTACTGCCAGCCCTGGGGTCCTCTAGAAACTTTGTTTTCTGCTCAAGATCCACGAGGCAGTGTGGGAGTGGGAGTGTGAGGATGGAGACCCACTGCAAGTTCTGTTTATATGGCAGCACAGAAACGGTGTGACTTCTCCACCACACAGGTTCCCACACATGACAGTGGCAGGGAAGTGGGTTCAGGTATCCCCCAGACACTCACCCATCGCCCTTGAGCTGGCCTGGAAGCCCTCCTTTAGACAGAGCCCATCCCAAAGCCAGAGTGCTCGCCTTCGAGGTCGTCTTCGCCCGGGGCGGGTTTCCACTCCTCTGCACCTTTGCCTTCCTGTTCCAAGTTCTAAGCAGGGTCTCTGCGGCCACAAGCAGGTTCCCGAGTCCTTGCAGGAGTTCGCCCCCTAAGGTCTGCAGGGTTAGGGGAAGGTGTTTACCCTTTCCTGAGCAGAGATTCCCTGCTGCTTGTCCAAAGACTGTGTCTACCCCAGCCACAGAGGAGAGGAATTTGAGCCAATTATCCGGATAATTTGCTCTCACTAGGCAGCAAATCCGATTTTTTGTCTGACCGCCTACACGCACATTAGCGCAGCTGGTTCACAGAGAGGGGAAGTGGAACTAAATTCACCCATCCTTAGGTCAGAGTGCCTTCCCCTTTGGGGGACAACTGGCAAAGCGCAGAAATGAAACACAAATTCCCAAAAAACTGAAAACAGTCTCACTCCACCCCACCTAAAACTTCCTGGGAAGACGCCTGCTGGGCCAACCCGCCTGCAGCGCACAGGATCCTGAGCTCGAGTGAGGGGAAGAGACACCCGCCACTGGCCATTGGTGGCAAACTGGGAACCTGCACAGTTTCCGCGGCTGCAGAGTGAACCACCTCCGCGGTGCCAACAGTCTCCGGGTCCCCAAGGCCCATCGAGTCAGTAAAGCAGTCCTCTCTCCCCGACGTCCTGAAACCCGAGACACCCAGAAAAACAGCACCCGCCCAGCAGATCCAAGGCCTCTGCAAACCTTTCGAAAAACGAAAAGGACCATCTCGGCCCCGGGCGGAACCAGCCCTGAGGCCACGCTGGAGGCTTCACGGATTCCCTGCTTGGGGGGGGGGGTTCTAAACAAGGAAAAGGGGGGAAAGGCCTTGGATCAAGCCTCCTTCCATCCCCAATCCGGCCTCCCACGACAGACAAATCACAACAATGAGGAGCCCGCCTTCCCCACCGGAATCCAGGAACGTTCGGGTCCCTGATTCAAGGAGAATTTGGAGAAGTTCGGTGCAGGCCTCCTGTGCGCACCACCAGGGCGGCTGCTGTCCCTGCACAGAGTCTGGGAACTTGTGATGGGAGAGAAAGTTCAGCCGGTGGTGTCCGGGACACTACCTGTTCCCGTCCAGGAGCGGGTCACAGCCATGTGGTGGGGAGGCCCAGAGAAGACAGAACCCGCAGTTGCCCCAGCCCTTCGACCTCTTCACCAGGTGCACCGCAAGAGCCGCTCCCGGGCTGGCCCCAGCCTGCAGGTTGCCACCGGAGCTCCTCCGACCCACGCCAGCCAAGGCCGCGGGACGCAAAACGAATTCCAGGGGACCAGGTCCACTGTGCTCCAAACACACACCTGGGGACCCTAGCCTGAGGCCGCATTTACGAGGACAGAGGCTGAGTGATCGCTGAACGACCCCCAACTGGAGAATTCGTGCGGAATCACAAACCGAGAGAAACGACGCGTTCGTCGGTGGCAGAGTTTGAGCGGGAGCCGTGCGTGCGGGACCGGAGCCGCATCCGGCGCAATGCTCTGGGCATCTCAGGGTTCGCTGGGCGGTGTGGACGCGGAAACTGGGGAGGCATGGGCGGCCCCTGCGCTCCCGGGCCGGGACCTGGGCGGCGGTCGCACCCCCTCCCCAGCCCTGGACCCGGGCTCCGCGACGCCCCGGGCCGCATCTGCTCCGCATTACCCCGACCACCTCCTCCCCCGACCCCCTCCAAACCGAGAAGGATTTGTCTCCGCTCAATATCCAAACCTTTTTTGTATTTATTTTTTTTCTGGGGCGAAGTAATATCTTCCAAATGAGGCAAAACCGTGACGGATCCGAAGCGTCCTCTGCAGTGCCTGCGTCTCCCCGGACCGAGGCTTCCGTCTCTGCCTCGGCACGTTTCTGCTCACGGCTCGCTCTCCTGTCTCTCTGCCTCGGAATTTCGAATTATGCGCTCTTTCTGACTCTGGCTGCTCGCCCTCTCTGACTCCGTTTAAAGCCCTCCGTGTCGCTCCCTCTGCCTCTCCCTGTTTGGATCCCTCTGAGCCTCCCTGACTGTCTCTCTGGCCTTCCCCTCCGTTCCCTCTGTCTCTGCGCAGCCTGTCTGTGTCTGCCTCCAAGTCCCTGGCCTCAAGCAAACTTTCCAATACTCCTGGCTAGCACGGGACTGCAGGACCACAAGAAGGGAGGCGCTCCCCTGAGCTCCAGGCCCAGGACCACCCCGTCCCGGCGCCCCTCCCGGTTCGGCCCCGCCGGCCCCGCCCGCTCGCACCTGGTCTCCCTGTCCCGCGCCGCCGCCGTCGCTGCCATCTACGCGCGCGGAGGCCGGGACTGGAGTTTTAAACGGCGTTTCCCGGGCACCCGACGCGGGCCCACTTGCTCCCTAATGGCCCTGGTGGCTGCCAATCACGCGCCGCTCCCGCCCCCGGCCCGCCCTGCCCGTGCTGCGGGGCGGCTCTCGGCCTAGGCGGCGGGGGTCCGACTGTTGGTGGGTCGGTGGGTCTGTGGGACCGGCCAACGTCTGTCACCTCCTCTGAATCTCTGTCTCTCGTTCTTTCGGCCGGGATTTCTGCCTCTCTCGGGTCTGCAGAAGCCGCAGGCCGCTCCCTGGGGCGAGGAGGGGGTCTTGAGAAACCTTCCTTCTCCAAGGCCTCACCCGCGGCTGGGGGCTGGGGGTTTAGCTTTAGGGTCCGTAGAGACTGCGTGGGGCGCCCTGACTCCCAATCCGCGGTGCCGCCGAGATCGGTCCCGAGCCGCGCGCGCACTCACGCAAGCACACACACCCTCTCCTTATCAGCCCCACACCGTCCGCAGCCTGCCACCCCCGTGTCACCACACAATCCCACAACCCGAAGTCAGAGATCACATCCCACACACTCAGTCCACACACAGGATGGGGCTCCTAGCAGCTGATCACCTGTCTGACAGCTGGAGGCCTCTGTAGAGGCTGCAGGTGTGACACGCAGCTTCACAGGCAGCACACGCACCTGTCTCAAGAGCGCAGACACCGGGTGTCTGGCCCACAAGAGGAAAATCCGGGGACTGGGACCCTCGAGTTCCTGCCCAGTGCCCTACTCTCTCCAGGCAGGACCCGTTCACAGGTTCACAGGTTCACAGGAAGACAATGTTGTGGAGCTGGCTCTGGGGTTACACGGTGCTGGAAGCCACCTCCTGAGAGGTGTCTAAGTTGTGTGCCAGAGGAGCAGGTTACTGCCCCTGCCGTGGCGGGGGGGTGGGGGGGTGGGGTGGGGTGGGGGGGGCTGTAGACCGGGCAAGTGACAATCTTGAGGCTGTGCATGTGCGTGTGGAGGAGACTGGAGCGTCGCTTAGCCAGGTGTGTCGCAGTGTGCGGGGTGCGCACGGTGCGCACGGTGTGTGTCTTTTGTATGGCTGGGATTCTCTACCTCCTGCCTTTGACCAGAGCGGCAGCGACTGTGAGTTACGGGCGGAGTGGGTCCTCCTGGTCAGCACTCCCCCGGCCACAAGTTTATGTGTACCTGTGCAACCTCGTATGCCCACAAGTCCTTTTTGGGTGTGCAACCAATCCTTGTGCGATTGTAAGTTCAAGTGTGGTTGTGAATCCAGGGAGCTGGGTACAGCATGGGCTCTGGACGGGCACATGGCATTACACTTGAGGCTGGGGCAGCTGGACCCTGGTTCCGACACTTCCTCTGGTCTGTGAGTGAAGCTCCTGGGTCTACCTCCTGGAGCTGGTGCTTGGTGGCAAAGGCATGGAGAGGTGGGAGGTGTCGGCTGGCCGATGCTGCCAGCAGGTTTTAGAGTCCTGGCCTGGGTTAAAGAGGTCAGGAATTTTGGCCTGGGTGGAGCACAAGGAGCCATGGATGGATTTGAGGGTGATCCCCAGGCAGAGTTAGGGGCTGAGCGCCTCAGGGCGGGTGGGGGGCTGTGGGCCTCAGAAAGGAGGGGAGGGGGAGCCGATAAGAGGATTAGGCCGCTTAGACCCTGCTCTCCCACCAGGACCCCCCACCCCCACCCCAAAGCTCCAGAAAAGATTTCTTCTGCCAAAGCAAAACCGTTTAGGCTCCATTTAAAGGGACAAGAAAGGTGGAGATGAGGGTTTTAAATAACCTTTTAATTTCCCATCAGAGATCCAGCCCTGTAATGGAGGGGAGCAGAAAGGAGGGAAGGGAAGGGATGGGAAGGGAAG